>JAODFW021121680.1:0-16144 GCA_027575235.2 Palythoa mutuki | reverse complement strand
AAGGACTTTCAAGGCCTTGAATTTTTATTTTGAGATTCAAGGACTTTCAAGGACTTTCAAGGCGCGTGCGAACCCTGCAACTGGAATGTTGTTCAAAATTGCACACTGCAAGAAAGTGGAGTTGATAATGTGACACAAAGCTTGACAGTCAGTACTATTTCGCCCCGGATCGGGGGGGAGGGGGGGGGGAGTTCTCGCCCAAATTGGCCTCGTTCTTTGTTTTGCATTTTAACGCAAAAAATAAACTTGGCCAATATCTAGCCATCCTGGCCTCACGCTTGTTCCATAACGCATATTTATATTGGTATGGGCGACCGACCGACCGATCGTCCTAAAATGCCTCGAATTCAGGCGACTGTGGTGGTTTGGTGACTCAGTTCATTCAGCGACGTTTGGCGACGTCGGTATTTTGTTTGCTGTGTTTTCAGCCGAGCCGAGTAAAAGTTCATTGATTTGTTTTAACGTCGTTGTTGTTTAGAGATATGAATAAATGGAGCTATTTATCACAACAGAAAATTGTACTGGACTCGATGGAAAATTTTGATGAACATTGATTGCCTGTCAGTCGAGTTGCTTCGCTTTGACTCCTGGAGAATTCAACTGAATTGTAGCAATCTATCTCCCGTTAAAAGATCGGGCACAAGCGGAGTGCTTGCAGAGAGGTTCACAGTAAAAACCTGTTATCTGGCAGGGTGGCAATTTTGCATGTTCGTCGTTGCCTCTTTCACCAAACCAGCTAGAATCGTTTGGGAAGATCGCTCATTCGCTGATCAAAATATTTAAACAAACTTCGTCGTCTTTAGAAATATTTTTCGGTCTTTTAAATATTCAAGAAATTAGTACTAAAGGTAAAAAAAAATAAGAAAAGTTGTTTAGCGAGCAAAACACATTGAGAACGCCGAGCGACAAGCGAAATACCGGGGGGGGAGGGTACTCTATTAATTTTTTGGCAGTTGTGTGCCGCCCTAAGCCTAAAACCCTAACCCTATCCAAGACCATAAATGTTTAAAATTGATACCCTACTCCAGACTAACCATACCATTCCATTAGCGTGCTTGTACGACTAGCGTCACATCTGTGCAATATCCAGTGATCTTGATCGAACAAGTTTGTTCAATAAAGGATTTATTATATGGTCAAAGAATTTCACTTTACTACTGTTTTCCGTAAGACAAAAACTCTTCCATGTCTTCATGTCACTTTTCGTTTTAATTTTTGTATTTATCGGTTTTTGTTCACGAATAAATTTACGAAACTCGTCTATGTCTTCTTTGTTTTGACTGACTTCTTTCCCTTATTTCTTTTCCCTTGCCGCAAAATATGACTTTTTATAATTGTACTTTATATTTTTGTATTTTTACTTGTATTTCAACACTGCTGTGTTTTGCCTGATGTTTATACCGTGTTTAAATAAAGATTGATGATATGTCTTTCGCAACGATTAAAACTGTAGAAACGTCTTCATTTCATGTGCGGTGAGCTTGTACAGGAAAAAGAGACTCTGGTTTAAATTTTTCGTATTTTGTTTCGATTCGTTGTAGAAATTGAAAGGCTTTGGACAATTTTATGACTGTCGCGTTATCTTGGTATACTAGCAGCAAATGTCATTTTTATAATAGTATACTTTTAATCAAAACATATAATGATTTACAAAATGAATGTCTTACCTTATAGACAGGCGTACTTTTTAGGCCCGCATTAAACACAAAACCGCGCAATAATAAAGAACAATTACGAACTCACGTTCGTTTCACTTCTTGCCCTCTCTCTAGTTAATTGGCACTGAAAGCTTATACCGAGTCCGCACAAAATGGAATATTAGTTGATCAATAATCTAAAAAATTAAACATATATTGAGCTCACGTTCGCCTCTCTTCTTGCCTTCCCTCTAGTTAATTGGCCCTAAAAGCTTACGCTGAACCAATTCGAAAACTCCCAACATGTTGCGCGAGCCCAGTGTATTGCAGAAAATCGTGACCTGTAACACAGGAAACGGTGTTGCGCGGAAAATTGACGTTGCAAGTTGACTCGTGTAACACGGCCTTTATGTTATAGATGGACCCACTAGAATTGACCTGTTTCCAACAGCTGGGGTATCATCAGTGCAATTGGTTAAACGGCACTGCACCAGTGAATTGCAATGTTGCAATGTGCAGTGGCCATGCCTTAGATCTCATCTACAAGGGTTTCGTAATCCAGCATGCACCTCATTTGGAAAGGAAGAAAAGTTTTAAATATTTTTTCAACCTATGTTGATTTTAACGACATCTGAGGTTTTCTGATTACAAATGATCTCCCTGCCCACACAGGTAGGATGTGCATTCCAATTCAGTTTTATAGTGATACACGTCCAAGCCTATATAACAGAATAGGCACTTGTACGTAAAAATCCAATTTAGGGGGCGTCGACAAATCAAAAACATTTTGCTGCAACCCCCTCCCCCCTTAACGTCCACTCCATACATTTGCTGTTAAATCACTTTATATTTTGCATATTAAACATAATTATGTGTACAAACACTGCATAGATCTAGACTATATGTTAAAGCTATGCTGTTTAAGTCTGGTACCACGTACTTTGTGTTTCGGAAAACCACCTTGTTCCAGAGTGGAGTGATGACATTGAGTGGCAAACGTTATCTTTACCGACATCGAACTAAAACACGGCCGCTGATAAACATAGTCATGAAAAACTCTTATAATAGCATTAATATCTGGTTTTATAGTGGCATGAAGTAAACATGGCCGCATGTTGATGTAGTATAGTTAAAAATGTCGTTACAGTTTGCTGTTACGGTTTTTGAGATAGAGTTTTATAACGATGTTTACCTAGGATTTGGAAGTAACTTGTAATTATTATCTAAAGTTTTTACAAGAAACATCGGGTCAAAAGTTGGATAAGCATAGATTTCATGGTCATGACGATATCGGCTTTACCGGCTACAGCGGTACGTTATATGAAAAATTGAACTGCTCTATTCTATGACTTCAGTCCCTGGACTACATTAGTTTTATGATTTTATTAATAACGTGCCCATTAAAAGTGTAACAATGTTTTCTCGGAAAAAAATGCTTTGTTTATCTTAAGTTCAAAAAATTTTTACCTTAACGTCCATGCCGTTACCCCCTCCCCCCCCCTTAACGTCCAATGGACGTTAAGCAAAATTTTTTTGATTTGTCGACTCCCCCTAAGAAGAAACTCCAAGTTTCATACCATTTTATGTTGTAAATAATTGTCGATAGAAAAACGAGTAATAGCTAGCGAATAGCATCAAATTGATAAAAAAAGAAAGCTAATACAATACAAAAAGTGAAAAACGGCAGTCATTATTTTAGATGTATACAGTAACGACCTAAAAGCGAAAAAACCAAAACTGATTGTGTTAATTGTCACTTCGCGTTTTTTTACTTTATTGATAAAGAAATAAAAAGTTAAAAATTAACTGTTACTCGTATTCACGCTCTTATTCGAATGTATGAAGTAAAAATGTTCAAAACTGTTTTGTTACACCGCGACTGCGAAGACATCGATTTTTCGGTGAGGAGAAAATTGGATATTTCATCAATGATAATAGACTAATCTGATATTTTTGAGATAACATTTTTACCAAGTTAATAATAAACCCGATTCTTGTGTCACGTAATCGATAAACAGTTTTTGAAATTTTCTGTTTCAGTTTAACTCATTGAGACAGTTAGAATTTCTGGAGTGAAAAACGAAGCATTTTAATGTACTTTCAGGCCTGCATTTGTTAGAGAAATGTTATATTTTTTATTGACTCCCTGCATTAAAATTTCCGCCGGATCAGGATGTAATAAATATGTCAACAATAGGGGGCAATATATCCCACAGTAATTCTTCCCCTTTTGTCAAACTGTCAGTGTAAACTAGGTGTCGAAGACATTCACCGGATCATGGTTTATTCGTAGTTTATATAAAAACATAAAAAATATCCGTTTAAAAAAACTTCCAAAGGAAGCATTTCACCGGCGTGATTCTTTTAGTTTCTAGGCATTTACTAGTTTTGTGATTATTTAATACCTGGACTTTTTTTTCAATGCTTTAGATTTGTTTACTTCCTTGAACTTAATAAACAGAAAAAGTCCGCCGCAAGGCAGACTGAATGAGTTAAATTTGAGGCTCTGTAACCCGCCTTGTTCAGGAATTTAGCTCCGAGTTTTTCTGTTTATAATTTCATTTTATCTTTTTACTTTTTTTGTTAATCAGATCTCTAAGAACCAACGCACACAGAAGGCAAAGTTCTCTCTTTAATTGTACATTGTCACTACTGAAATATTTCGTTTCTTTTACTGAAACATTTCTTGTTATTTTTATTGGACCAGGTATCTAAAGTAAAACTCAAAGTACGTTAGAACATTTAGTGTTAGGTTACTTGCACATCCGGAGTGCAATGGTTTTATTTCCATGAACTACTTTAGTAAACGCTTTCGATTTCCAGTAATATGAATAACCCAGTGGTGACCCTCAGTGTCCGGAAATCGTCCTCTTTTCGGACTGTTTCTTACCTTTCAAACATCTCAAATATGATACAATACTTGAAATTGAAATTGAACTGGGACTGCACCTTTTATTTGATTTTACCCTTTTTCAGTTTTTGTAAACTTTAGGAGCTTTTGTTTATTTCTTTGATGAAAGACATTCACGATATTTCGACAAGCCAAACTTGTTCTCTTCAGGTATCATGGAAAGTTTGTGTAGCTTATTTATATAAGCGACGAAGAAAAAGGAAATGACGCGTGGTGAATTCAGCCTCAATTTGTTCTTAAATTGTTCTTATTCATGGAGCAGTTTTATTGAAGAAAAAACAAACAAGAAACAAAACGTTCGAAAACGTAACTCTTCGCAACACACGTGTATTTTACGGCTGCAGTCAGAGGTGAACTATGAGCCGTCTTTTAATACTTATAGGGCTCAGCGTACAGATTATAGGAACCTTTTGTGTTTTATCTTGAATTGCTAAGTTAAATTGAGCGTTTCAGTCAATCTTCTACCAGAAAATCTTTCCTAGTTATTGTGCCTCAGCCTGAACTTGTTCTTTTAAAAATTGTTTTTAAATACTGGCCGAGTTGAGCCTCATTGTTCTTATAAAAAAAGCGTGCAAGTCCATCCAACACAAGGAATTGACATATAAAATAAAATTGGATTAGGAAGCGTGTTTATTTATTATTTGATTAGTAAAATTAGAACTATTAGAACACAAACTGATTCATTTCGACTGACCCTAGTTTAAATTTTAGTCGCAGGAGCCGTCCAATAAACGGATGTGGAGAAAGCAATAATACTGTAGAATTGTTTCTTTGTTGCAAAAACGGATTTTTAAAGTTATAAAACGGTTTTCTTTTTAATTGGAGATTTAATATAAAACAACAAATGTGCTGAGAAAATAAAACATGCCAAAAACACTGAGCTGTACAAGATGGAGGAAAAAGTGAACAAAATAGAGCAGAAAAAACTCGGCGCAAAAATGGATCGATAAAACTTTAACGCGGAGTGCAAAATCAACATTGCTAGCTGGCACTGAGCAGAAAAATTTGATTATTAAGAAAAAAAAGTTTTGACTTACAAATTTGATTTTGTGTCAATGACGCAAAACAAATCATTCAACAAAGGTAGCACGAAAATAGAACCAAGAATTCGTAAATCATTCATAGACTCGATCCTCCCACGCCAGGAAGCAATGCAAATTGACGGCTGTTTATAGAAAAAGCTTTCAATTGATTGACTGTAAACCAGGTGATTAAAGATTCTTCCTACATATTACAACAAACTTCCTAAAGTCAGGATGCAAAAACCAGTTAATGAAACTTTTTAATGAATAGGATCACGAAAGGCAGCAAATGTGAGATTTACCGCGAAAAATTCACTGAAACTTGAGGTTTGCTCGTACAGAAATCGGCTTTGAGTTGGAATAATACATTGGCTTTGATTTCAAAGTGTGCAGAATTATGTTACGGATTACCTATGGAGTGATGGTCTTAACGGAAACACGCATTCGCCAAAAATACTAATAATGTCACATGAGAAGGTGATGAAGTACGTCGTACTTAGTTGATTTGTGATTTTCAACTGAATAACAGAAGCGCGGATCCTCCCTTCTGGGGAATGCAATTCAGAGAGGCTTTTAAAACATTTAATGTTTAGCCATGCTTTTTGTATTGTTTTATCTGTCCTCTCAAGTTTGACTTATTCTACTAATTCATAAGCCTGTTTCGGGAATGAAGCTAATTTTTGTCGGGTTTCCCATGAAGTCGGGTTCCGTGAATAAAATTTGTAGTTTTTCGGGAATTGGGAACTTCCGTTACGTTTTTATGAAGAAAACAAAATTTTGGGGAAAATAACAAAATTTTCGTAACTCTAGGAACTGGGATTGTGTTAATTCTTCAACTGAAACTCCTATCGCAGAGGTGTTTTGAAGAAGAGGCGATCGAAGCAACCGTCAAAACGTAGTCAAATAAAAACCATGCAGAATGATCAACCAATAAAACCAGCGAAAACTAGAATACTATGCTATCGCTCCAACAGTTTATTCATAAGCTGTTATAGTTTAATATGCCCTAAGTTTTAGCCGGCAACAGATTGACTCGTGCACTTGAATAAGTTTGCGTACATAACTCAGAAATATATCAATTTCAGAAAGTTATGCATTATACAAGTTCTTTCATCTATTCGGCATTAGGTATTGCGACTGGAGAAAGCAGATTTGACCAGTAAGTTTACGTATTATAGAGCCCTTTCTATGCTAGTCGGTGTGAGCTAGTGGTACAATCAATTTTTTAAAACGAATCCAGCTATTTTGCGTAATATTATCGAATAATTTTATAAATATAACCTCTAACGGCATGTTATTCACTCTATAAGAATTTTTTTGTAAATGTTAAAAGTCTAGGCGGCAATATATGTAGTTGGACTCTTTCCAAGTCTTACCAGCGACGGCTTGGAGTTTCATAAATAGAAAACTTTAAACGTTGACTTTACACCAGGGGATAACGGGCGCGACAGAAATCTATCACTTTCGACTAAATTCCTCAAAATCTGCTAATCCCGACAAATCAATTAATTTACTATTAATTGGACTCTATTTAAGTCCTGGTCACTTCGAAAAGTGATATTTATATAAACATAGAATGGAAAAATTTTCGAAAAGGGGAAACTCGCATTTGCTTCCAGTGTTATGAGCGAAGTACTAGACCGCTTGCGAGAGTTTGCAAAGCCATCATGGATTTAGGTTAAATATCTTGTGTTTTAATAGTTGTCCACTTGAAAATAGTTTTCACGCTTTGCCTTCCTGTGCTGTCACAGCGGCTTTTCGTTTTGCACAGTGCATGCCTCTTTCTACATCCGGGTATGATATTAGCACCGGAAAAAACTTGTCTAACTTCAACACCGGAAACGAGTTTGCGACGAGTCGAGACCGCTGTTACAAGTAACCACATGAACTTTGACGTCACTAGCCATGTGTTTGCTATTTATAAATACCAAAGTATGTTTTGTTGCTTTAGCTTGGTAAAACTGCGACATTTGGCTCTGTTAACTGCAAAGAGAGCGTGCTTTTTGCCTCTTGGGGCTGTAGCCGTTTATAGCGAAGTTGAGTAGCCAGTTTTTGACATTTTGTCCAATTGAGTTCAAGTGATCTGATAAGGAATAATTAGGCCAACAATCACACAGGAAAAGTGTCGCTCAAACCATTTAACCCGGTGCCTCCAAGTCGCCATCAACTGTTAGTTTTCACAAGACACTACCGCCAACAGACTGGGTAACTACAGCCGCGGTGTAACGTTATAATAAAACATCTGACAGAACCAAAATGGCCTCCAGCGATTCCGAGGAGAATTTACAAGCACCATCGCAAAGTCACTCGCAATCCACGAGCTCTTTTTCAATCAAAAACCTGCTGAACTTGCCAGAAGAGAGCACTACTACACCGGACAGAACAAAACTAGAAAGTAATTCAACTAAAGATGGAAAAGGAGCAGCGAGATCTGGTTCTGTCTCCCCTACAGCTCCTCTACTGCTGCAGCCTGTTCCAATGAGACTTGGCTCACTAAACAGCGTACAGTTTAATCCACTAATGATCCCAGAGCAGCTTTCTGTGGTTCCCCCATGTCCCGCCTGGGTATTCGCAACTCGCTACTCGCGTCAAGGACTCCCTACAGGTTAGTTTGCTAATCCGTCATGACACAACTAGAAATTTAGCGCCTAACTGAAATCCGTTCGGTTTTCATACAGCTATGGTTTCTCGAATTCTTGATTGATGAAGTTTTGAATTTGTCTTAGTAACCAATAACAGAAGTCAACAGGAAATTAATCATGAATTATGAAGTGTTAGTTTGGCTGTGCAGAGATCCTATGAAACATATCGAAGTACTATTGTTGGTGACATTTTTGCCCTGTGAGTGAGAATGTGATTTCAGTAAATATCAGTGGATTTCTTTTTAACTGAATATCTTGCAAAATGGCTGTGGTAGAGATCAGTAGCTAAACTATTGTTCAATTTTTTGCTATTTAAAGTTAGGCGGTTAATTTTACTCATGCAATACTTTTTTGCTCATGTTTCATATAATGCAAATCTTCAAAACACCAAGAGATGAACAATATGCCCCGACCTTAGTGAGCACCCATGATCCAAACACCCTTAAACTTTTCTTTACCAAGAGTACAATAATACCCACGATCGTTACTAGGGGTATTACTTCTAAAAGATTGATGGATTTTTGATTCGTTCAACGTACCCTGTGAGCAGTGATACGTCTCTCATATCTCGTCACATCTCGTGAGGATTTCAGATATCTTCTCACAGGGTGTTCTGAACGAGCATTTTAAAAAGTTTTATTCAGCTTCCAGCAGCTTAAAAACTGCACTTGTCTATATTTGACTCTGCTTTTAAAACACAGAAATTGTGAACACCCGTTTTACCCTAAATCCAATGATCTTGAAGTTTTCTTATCGTAAAGTAAAGGCTCTGGGTTTTTTTTCTGGATAGATATCAATACCCACTTCAGGAGAAGACGAAGGACAATGAGAAAGCAGAAGCAGCGACCTCTCTTCTCCCAACAACAAGTTCAGAGACTAGAAAAAGAGTTCTCACAGGAAAAATACTTAACCGAAGCTAAACGCGCAGAGCTATCCACGGATCTTAAATTGACAGAAACTCAAGTCAAAACCTGGTTTCAAAACAGACGAACAAAATGGCGCAAAGAAATTAAAGACGAGGTAGCTTCTTCGACAATGGGAGAGCGGCAAGTCGCTAGGAGCGTTCCACAACCGTTAAGTCCTCCATTCGGAGTGGCGACACCGCAGAGTCACGATACATTCACACACGCACAGGCTCTGTCAGCCATTTCGCTACCAAGTACGATATTAAGACCGCAGCCAAACAACCAAGTTTTTCTTGATCTGGGGCAGCGCCAACCAACGTACTACATTCATTGATCAAATGAGGTCACTCTATTTGTTATCCATTCCGGGAAAGACGTTGAACCACTCGCATGTGCAAACACAATTATTCGATTTTCTTCATAATCACTCAAAATTCACAGTCCAGCTTTCTGGGTACCCTTAGTTTATTTACTTCGTGCTTGATATTTACAATTATTCCCCAAGAACTAGCCTCATCAACCTCAAAGATACTTGTAAATGCTGCTCATTCTAAACAGACAAATGAAACGACCACTGAGAACTAAGTAGATTTCTTTCGACAACAAACTGTACAATAACTTAGGCTAGCTATGTACTTAAACATATATAGGGGTGAAAGATAGCTTTGTAGTGGAAAGTACCTAAGCCAATTCTATTCTAGTTCACAAATTCATTGCTATTACAAAGTTGAAATTAGATAAACTATCACAGCAGAAGAACTGGAAAAGGAAAAGGCAAAGAAAAGATCATTGAGTTGTCATAATAGCTGACGGGATTCGAAAAACACTTTAATATCACATTTTAAGTTGTTTTCGATGGGAGATAAACAAAACAATATTTGACAGGGGCAAAACTAAAAAAAAAAAATACCAAAACATGACCCTAACTGAGAAATGTTATTTTCTAGAGCCAGTTATGCCATGCAAACTTGTACAATGCTATATTATATACCACTGCAAGTTATATACATCAACTATAATTTTCTGTGTTAACATATATCCTTTAGGCTTAGTTTGGTTTGATATTAATCAATAAACTGACTCATTACATTTTATATCGCTGTACGTTAGCCATCTTTGTGCACTGCATGAATTCAAGATGCAAATAAAATCGTCCGAGGTTTTTTACAGAGGATCAAAAATATTATAGGAACTGGCTACTGAATAGAAATTACATTAAATCACAATCAAACAATTTCTTACTATATACACATCAAGTTTAAGAAAAGAAAAACAAAACAGGTTTGATTAGTTGTACAATGCAATCATATACCTGTAAATTATAAAAATATTATGTGAATTATAAAATATATATCCTGAAATAAAAAGAGAATTTTCAGACGACTTTAGTTTTGTTGTTTGTGCGTAAGTTAGCTATACCGTTTTCGGACTACATCAGTACAGTTCTCGTTTTCTAGTTAAATGATTTTACAGGACCTCCATCAAACCATTAACAATGACTACTTAATACTTCCTTTTTCAATTTCTATGTCTATCTTTGCTTCCAGACATAAAGAGACATCAACTCGTTCACTCATACCGCAAACTACAACTGGATAAGAGCGACAAGAACGATGTTTTGTCACCATTAGTTTATTTAAGTATTAGCGTGCAGTAGTCAACTGACATAAAAACAGTGATTATAGATGTAAGTTGTGTTTAAAACTTTACGTTTAGATTTACTGATAAATGCAACTAGTTCTTAAGTTGTCTTCTTGGCTAAAAACATCCACGGTATTCATTTTTTCTTCCTAATAGCGTAAGGCGGAATTATAAAGGCTAACAGCACGTCCACAGTCTCATAAAGCTTGTCTTTGTCATGGGGGCTTGCTGTATATATCTTTGATTTTAACTATGCCTGAACAAAGAAACTTTTGTTAACTTTTTACTTTCTGTACAAGCGAGTCAGAGAAATGTAGCCGGCTTTCTTTAAATTTTCAGTACCGACATAAAAGCAAATTCTTACAGTAGCTTAGGTATTAAGTCGACACTTAACAGAAAATACTTCATCTTGCCAGTATATGGCGTCTGAGACCTCTTAGTATGGCTCCGTTCAAAAGTGCGGTGATTAGTGAAATAAGTCCGTTTATAACAGGATTGTACAAAACTGTTTTGGTCGCTGAATATGTAATAGGAGATGATAGAGGAAAAACCAGATTTTAAGGTTACCTCAACTACTTCTATATTTTGTCAATAACGATTCGTACGTCTTGGCAAAACGCACGCGGTGAGAGTGGCTATAGCTAGTTGTCAAATAATGGTCGCCCTTCATCTGAAATCCATCCAGGTAACGGTTGGATTAGATAAAAATACCAATGAATTTGGGCATTCTAATAGTTATATATTTCAATACAGTTAAATATTTTTATAAAACAAAATGCAAAGGACTATTTTTGAGCTTTGTACAAGCTATTTACCAAATATTTAGTGGCGTTAAGTTTGCGTGTTTAGGGAAAGGCACGGATTCCTTTAGTTCTCGTAGCCGGAAGAACCATAAATCAATTGCAAATCCTGCATGTTGAACATTTAAATCTACTTTAACAGTGTTAAATATGTTATAAACTGACCTTATTCGTCATTGTTAATGTATCTCATAAAGAAACGAGAACTGCCGGCAGCAATGGGAAAGTGCATGCCGTTTATAACCTTGGACGTAATTGTCGCTAAAAATAAAACCGTTCATTATCACAAGCGGTGAGTACAGTCCAGAAAAGATACTTTGGATGGTCAAAATAGGACTAATTCTCAAAAATGAAAAGTACGAATTCGTTATCTACAAAAGGGAAGGCTGATTTGGTGGTATTATCAATTCTCAACGACGCATTTGGTTTAACGAACAGGATTAGTAAACCTCATTTGCAATGCCAGATTTCTGATGCTATCTCCGAAGAGAAATAAGTAAGTAAAGAGACAGTCTACTTTGCCTTTAAATTCATTAAATTTTGTTAAGTATTCTTTAAAATAATGTATGCGTCACTCGTCGTTGTAAGACCTGCCGATGAATGAAAGTTAAACTCTGTTCGTGATTATCTTTATGTATTAAATGATTACTTTACGTGTGAAGTGTATAGGATTTGTTTTATTACGTTTTCATCCGGCCACAATGTATAGAGTTTGTTTTCAATGTTAGATAATGGACGATTAAAACTTTTAGCTCAACAAAAGAACCCTTTTTTGTATTTTTAAAAAAGGATTTATTCAGTAAATAGGATTATGCTTTGTTTCGCGATCCACTTATTGGAATCAGGTATAAATTGGTGATGAACTCTCTCTAACTTGCCGGCTTTGTTTAATATATCAAGGAATAAGCAAAAACAGCTTTTTGTGTTAGTGAGTTTAAATGAAATGTATATTCTATTACTAAATTTGCTCAAGTTTGATAATTGTGGATAGTTAAGATGAAATTTAGGTTCTTTGTCAGTGTGCTACAACTTAAAAACTGATTTCACCACACTCCACCGGCAGCATAGATTAAAAACAAACAAACACATTATTGAGTGGGTCAAGAAAATTAACCAGGTAGCTGTACGAAGAATACTTTCAAGCAAAAACAAGTGGAGTGTCTAAAGATCAACATCAGAATTTGTTATAACAATTTTATCACAGGCATTCTAAGAATGATAATAACATATAACGTTACAAGGAAGTTGAATAAGAAAATTTCATGATGATTTAAACACAAACTGTTTCTTGTGAAAATGTTTTGATATTCTCCTTGAACTGAACATTTAAAAGTACAATGTTAAAACTTTGTCCTCCCACACTGTTGTAAGAACACATAACGTTTAATGATTTGAAAAAACAAAATTGACAAAGACATTCAGCAACTTCAGACATCACCAAAGCATTACTAAGTAAAGTAGTATAGTTTAGTTTGCGTTCGAACAGCACTAACATTTAGGTTATTAAAAAATTTTGAAAATACCTTATACACTATAGCGCACAAACCTCGTTTAGTATTGGTTTGGTTTTTTGTGAAGCTTTCTCTCTTTTTAGTGTACAACTGTTATCAAACTTGAAAAAAATCGCTAACTTCTGAAGTTTCAGGTCCAATAAACATTTTCTGGATCTAAGTATCAAAAAACAAAATAAATAGTCACTTGATAGGATTTCGACCAATGGTTCAAAAGTTGTTGGTTCTAGTATCTGAAACTGGGTTTAGCAGGATAAAGGTTGAGCAATTTGGGTACCATTTGTGTTCTGTCTTTAATTACCAATTCAACAACTTAAAAAACGTGTTGTTGCGCTCAAATTTCTGCTACAGCCGTGGGTTTTCGTGTTTTGCCCTTTAATTGATAAATGCCTTTAAGTATGTAACAAAAAAGATAATCGATTAAAACAATTAAGTTCCTTCACAGCATGCACGTTTATAGCTTAGATCCGAGTGTAGCTACACATTTAACGTTTAAAACTGAACGGCTTTTAGTTTTCGATTTTAGTTTTATTGATTCTCGATAGTAATGTCCATGAGAACTTCATTTTTGTTGCATTTTCTACTGTTATTTTAATGAAAAACCGTTCAAGTAACTACAAACGTTTCTGTCTTTATTCCAAGGTCTTTTTGTAATTTTCAACGTTCGTGCTGAATGATCGTGGCATGCGATCAAAATAAACAGAGATTATTTTGCGAACAATTTATTCCCCATTAGGGAGGGGTGAGAACATACTATCTTTCTATTCGGAGGAGGTAGATGAACTCTGGATCTGTAGCAATTTCTTATTTCCTGTTTTGGCGCTAACAATCTGATTTAACTTCAGGCACCAAAAGGTGGTTTTGCTCATTACCAACATATTCTTTTGCTACTATTATTGCAAATCAACCATTTGACGGTCTTCATCTTTTGCAAATAAATCAAATACAAAAAGCGAACAAGACGCTCCACTTACGGAAAAATAATGGTTCTAAACTCCACCAATCTCACTTTTAATCAAAGAGTCCTTAATGCTTCGGGTCAAATTGGTCGTGAGAAAGTCCAAACAACTGCAATAGTGTTTATCAGCTATTCATAATATGTCTTCGATCTTGGCCGTTGCTTCAAAGGGCTCTGAAAGAGCAAAGGAAATTATTTAGGTGCTAATGTATAAGATACTTGTAAACTAACGATGATATTGTTCCTTTCTTATTTTTTGGAGAAGTTAAACGTGCTTTTAAGTGATGAATGTTTGTGGCATCAAGTAAAAGAGTTGAGCCTCATTTTTCATTTTTCAGACAGGTTGTGTAATTGAAGCCGCAAATGGCAAGGATAAGGAAAACAGAGTCTGCATGGCGTTAGAAAAAGTTGTCAGAAATCGAAAAATGATGTATTTATCCGGCAAAAAATAAAACTATATATCCAGTTAGGAAAAGCTGCTTTCATGCAGTTTTTTATACTGGACTAATAAAAGTAAAGCGATCAGTGCGGATAAAACTGTGACAGATGAAACGGTCAAAGACACAAGCGTATTTCATCTAGATCTCGCCTTCGAAATAGTAAAAGAACGCAATAATCGTTCCCAGAAAATAATCTGGTATTAATAGTAAAAGGAAAAAAAATAAATTTAAGGGATAAATGATAGTAATGCCATTCTACTCAAACTGGTAAAGAAACTTTTACTTTTAGAGTGTTTGCGCACATTTTAACAATAAGTCAATAAAACGTTAAAAAGTGCATTTTATTCCATACATGAAAACAAAGCGTTGAAAGTCTAACTCTCTTTGTGTTCAATAGTCCGGAATTGTGATAACAACATTCGCGTCAGCGACTGTAAATTGACACGACATTTATAAAAAAAAATGAAGAACAGAAAAGAAAAAAATGCATTGCACAAACAGGGCTTGTCAGTAAAGCCTTTGGGAAACTTAACTGCTGCAAACCTGGTGAAGTTTTCTTGTGTATCTTCTGGTTTTTGTTCTTATAAACTGCGAATATTTATATTTGAGTTTCAACTCATTTACAAAGTCCACATACTGGGCTTATTCTGTTCTCTCAATTATGTTGGTGGTCATTTGATTATTAGGAAGGTATTAAAAGCGATAACAGGTCGAGAACAGAAGGGGAAATGCCTTGCATTGTTTAACCCAAGAGGAGGGTAATCTATAGCATAACACCTTGTTGATCACAAGTGTAAAATCGTTTCATTAGTACTTCTCTTTAAAGAAAATTTAGGTGAGATTTTCAAAATTCTTTGCAAAGCAATGTAATAGTATTGTGATGCAAGGTGTCCACGATGGTTGGTATAAACTAAGAGAATGGCCTAAACTTTATGAACATGTCACAAAATCATCTACTGGCATTTTCTTTCTATACTTCGTTAATGTAGCAAGAACACGCCTTTGTTTGCACCTCTGAGAATCTGTACTGCACGTAAAGTCAAAGACTTTTAATACGATTTGTGGGTGTTAATTCCAAAATTTAATAACTAAAGAAAGAGTCGGAAAATTTTCCTTTGTGAGGTGTGAAGTAGCTATGTTTACACAAGTCGGCCGGTTCGTCCAGGGTTGAAATGTGGACGTGAATTTCGTCCGGGCAGCGGTCGGCTTCATAGGTGAGGGGAGTGCCGCAACTGCCGCAGAAATTGCGGCGGACACCGGGTGACGAGACGTAGGTCTTGGGCGCGCCCTGCAGGTAGCGGAACTGGGTTTGCTGAAAACCGGCGAATGTTGCCACCACTGCACCGTTATTGCGCCGGCAGCTTTCGCAGTGGCAATGGGCGACCCACATGGGTTTGCCCTCGGTCTCAAAGCGCACATCGCCGCACAGGCACCGTCCGGTGTGCATCTCCGCCATCGCCAACTACTCCTTCTTCGACCCGGACATCTCCAGCGTGAACACATTGCCCTCCCAGGCGCTCGCGCCGCTGCTCTACAACCTGGGGATCATCGCGGGCGGCCTGCTGTTCGTGGTCAAAGTTCTGGTCTTCGCTGAGGGCGCGACCACGGACGAATTCGTGCGCGTCAATCCGGCGTGACAGCGCGGCGTATTCGTCCGTCAGTCGGTTGTAGCTGACC
>JAODFW021120700.1:0-16144 GCA_027575235.2 Palythoa mutuki | reverse complement strand
CTTCTGTCAACCCCCCCACCCCCAAACGTAAAATTGACGTTTCTTGTGGGCAAAATCGATATGTGAGGCTTCCCTAAGTGTTAAGTTTGGGTCCAGAACAGATCATGATGTCACTTCAGGAATTGTCTACTCTTCCCAACATTTTATTTCAGTGTTTCATTGTATTTCCTTACAAACACAATCAATTTTTGGCATAAACAAACCTAAGAATGATCAGCTTTGTATGGAAATACAATGAAATTGTGAAATGAATAGTGGACGATTCCTGAAAAAGTTCATTTCTTTAATATTAAAACATACGGTCAGTTAACTCAATATGCCTTGCGGCATTAAAGCAGTTAAATTAAATTAATTTGTTTTGTATTTCTTGGTGCAGAAATAATATTACATTTAATTACATGTATTAGTAAACTTGTTAATATTTTTTTCTTAAAGGTTACGCTATGGACGAAAAAAGCTAAGAGTTTCAAAAGCTCTGAAGCATTCTCAATCAGTCAAAACTCCGACAAATAAAATAATGAATGATATGCCTTGTGAACGGACAGACAACGCTGTTACCTTAACTGCATTCAAAACTGCACGGCGACCTGTCGTAAAATCAAACCTCACCAATGTTGGTATGTAGTAAATTGTTAGAAATATTGCAGTGGTTATTAGGATATGTGACGCAAGGCCATTCAGCAGGAGTTTTAAGAAGGATTCAAATTTTGGCATGATCTTTCAAGAGGGGAGGTCTGAGCTTTTCATGGGTGCTTATAATACACACCCCTCCTAAAAAGCTTTTTATTTTTTTGTAGACCTTTGATAATGGACCTTTGGTAATTGTTCTGTAACAATGATTATCTAGGGAAGCGCCGAGGGCCGAGTTACTCAGCTTATGCCTCTACTGACTGAGTTCAATCCCTGGGCTTCACATGTGGGAGCTAAGATTTCTCTCACCTCTAGGTGACTCCAAGGATTTTTTAGAGCACTCTAGTTTTTCTCCTTTTTGATAATCAGCCTTTATGTTGAGATCTAGGCTGTCTTCCCAACAGAATATATTTAATAATATAATATTAATAAATGTGGCTATGGTGTTGCAAGAGTAAACAAAGATACTAATCTTTGATGTTGATGTTTTTTACAGCATTTCTGTATGACTTTGAAATTTCTATCCCATGCACCAGTATTTATGACATTCGAAAATATTCACGGAAAAACCTTCCAAAAGAAGAATCAGTGTTCTTTGGTGATGGATTTGAACTTCTGTGCAGTAATATCAGATCATTTAAGGTAATAACAGAACTGTACAAAATGCACAGGTTAGAATAGCTAGCTAGCTAAAGCTAAATCCTTTTACAAACCTAAGTGGTTCAGTGGAGCTGGTGCTTATCTCCGGTTTCTGTAGTGTTAAGTGGATGAGAGTCATTGACTCCTCTTGGACGGGACACTAATTTGTCACAGGTTAGCCCCCAACAGAAAGTGGTATTCATTTTACCGACCTCGGGAGGATGGAAAGCTGAGTCAACTTTGGCAGAAAAGAAGGTCACACAATGTTCAACACTTAGCTGAGCCTGGGTTTGAACCCAGGACCTTGTAGTTAGGGGAGTGTAGAGATCTTACCATTGCACTGGCCATGCTGCCATTACAGGTTAAAATAGGAATTCCTTTTCAATGAAACCAGTATCATTTTGTAAATTAGATTATTTACAAGAGGTCTAACTTATAGCAAGAACTTTGCAAAAACTTTGAGGAAAAAAACAGTCAACTTAAATTGATTTTAAATTTGTTTTCAATTGGCAATAAGTTATTTTAATTTACAGGAGTTGTGCACAACTGAATACAGTACAGTTGCAGGTTGTGAGGCCTGTTATGTTGGCAACACCTCCTGACATATAGACATGTGCATGCAAGAACACCTGAAAAATGATAGAGCTTTGCATATTTTCAAACACTTAGGGTTCTTTCCTTTGGGCTGATCTGAATCTGGATCATCAATCCAAGATCACTCAGATAATGGTGCATCAAAGGAACTGACAAATCGTTCCCCAGAGCGGAGATCATTGTTTCCTTTGATGCACAATGGTCTGAGTGATCGTGGTTCATTGATCCAGATCTGGATCTTCCCAAAGGAATAATTTATCACCCTTAAAAGGTTCACTGGAATGTAGCACTTGGAATCTTTTAACTAAGATACTAGGCATCAGCTGTCCTTCAATGTAAGATAAAAGAAGCTAATATTTAATTTTATCCTTTGGGATAATCCCACTCTTAACTAACAGCTTTATCATATAAATTTAAATCACTCTCTATAACCTACTTCACTTCTTTGGACTTAGTGTATTTATTAGTTTTGCAAAACCCCTATTAAACAGCTTAAATTTTTGACAATGGCAGAAGGCAAACTGCCAAAACATGCATCGTAAAATATTTAAGTCTTATTACACAAAATTTAGAATATTCAATTTGTTTTTTTCAGATTAGTATATTTTTGTAACCCATCATAATAATACTTTGCATATTTTAACTAGACATAATTTTATTATAAACCAGTATAAATGGATTCTGGAATTAGCAAGTTTTATTATAAATTATGATAATATTAATTAACTAAAAGTATTTGATATATTTTGCATTCTTTCCAAGTTTTATCTTAATTTTTTGGCAGTTTTGTCCTGGTAGTCAAGCTAAGTTTGATGCAGAAAAAATTATGAAGCATTTATTAAAGTACACACGACCTGTAAGTATAAATTGATATTTGTAAATTGTTTGATATATTATTGGCTCACTGGAGTCAGAATTGTGACAAGTTGAAAAATAAAAATAAGAAAAATTGTTGTAAAAGTGTAACAACATTCCCCTTGAAAAGTCTTACTTTTGTTGACAGTGTACATTTTTTATTACTTTGGAAAGTTGGCAATTATTTGTATTAATACTAACTATATTCTTTTTAGTCATTCCACAGGCTCTTTGTCTTTAAACATAAAGACACTGTTCTTGTTCCCAAGAGCTGTGATATTATAGAGAACAAAGCTGCCCAAAATTTTTATTGCTTTAATGGTAAGTAGTATTAGAACTGTTTGGGCTTTTAATTATATACAATGTATTTTGCTACACAGGGGTTTGCAGAGTATTTCCTGTATTTTCAGTGTGTTTGGATTATTTGCTTTTGCTCTTCCAACTTCCTCATTTTCCTCTTCCCACTTTCGCTTCCTCTTCTTCCTCTTTGATCTTTAGCTCTTCCACTTCTCACTTTCTCTTCTTTTCCCTCTTCCCACTTGATATCCTCTTTTTCTTCCTCTTCCCACTTGATATCCTCTTTTTCTTCCTCTTCCCATTTTCTCTTCTTCCACTTTCCACTTTCTCTTCTTCTTCCTCTTTCCACTTTCTCTTCTTCATCCTCTTTCCACTTTCTCGATCTTCTCACTTCTTTTTCCTAATTGCTCTTCTTCTTCTTCTTTCCACTTTCTCTTCTTCATCCTCTTTCCACTTTCTCGGTCTTCTCACTTCTTTTTCCCAATTGCTCTTCTTCTTCCTCTTTCCACTTCTCTTTGTCTTCCCACTTGCTCTTCTTCCTCTTTTCCCTTCATCTTCCCTTTTTCCACTTCCCCTTCTTCTTCCTCTTTCCACTTTCTTTTTGTCTTCCCACTTCCCCTTCCTCTTCCCACAAGTTTCATCTTCCTCTTTAATCTTTAGCTCTTCTTCTTCTTCTTCTTCTTCTTCTTCTTCTTCTTCTTCTTCTTCTTCTTCTTCTTCTTCTTCTTCTTCTTCTTCTTTCTTGTTCTTGTTCTTGTTGTTCTTCTTCAAACGATAATTCACACAAAATCTATACTGTGTGCAGTAAATTTTGCAAAGCTTCTGGTTTTTACCATACTGATATAAAGTGCTGTCCTGCTTGATCTTATCTAGATGAATTTAAAAGAATGCAATTGCTGGGTACCTGTGAGAACTGGAGACTTAATGGTGAGTGCATGTTGAATTATTCTGAACAGCAGTTTATGATCTTTATGATTAAAGCTATTTTTAACCGTGTTTCCTGCAAGTTGCCAAGTCAAGTCCGAGTGTTATCAATTTGCGAAAATTGGAAAATTGTGAATGTTGTGCAAGAAAATCAAAATGAATTGACACTTTATATAAAATAGGATTTCAACCAGTGACCCAGTTCAAAAGTTGAGACACTCTTGGTTTATCTGAAACTTAGTTCGGTGGAATAAGGGCTAACTGACAACGTTTTGATGCTATCCTGGTAACATCATCAGATTAGAGCTCTGAGAACTGTATGTCAGCTGTTTGCTAATATATGGTACAGTTCAGTCAAGTGTGAAAACTACAATGAAAAAAATACATTTAAAATAAATTACTTAATATTTATTATATAATATAATTTTAAGGACAGAAAAACAAAAGTGAAGCGAATACTCATTCAGATTGTTTGTTAAAAGAAGGGTCTCAGTTCTTTAATGAAGTTGGAGCACAATTTCAAAGATTAAGCATTCTAGTTGTCCACAGCATTTTTAAGGATTTTAAAACTGTTATCAATTTCCAGTGTTTTAGCCTGGTTATTTGAACATGACTTTTAATGTGTTTACCAACAGAGGAGTGTGGGATTCGGATTGTGTAACTCACATGAATTATTTTACTTCACACAAATGAATACTCTTTCATCTCTTGCAAGAGATTTAAAATACCTTATGTTTGTAGTCTGTATACGAAAGCATTTTTGAATTTTGTTTGTGCCATTCAGGCCTAAAAATTTTTGAATTACTAAAATATGTGTACAAACTTAATAAAAACTTCCTTTAACGTTTTTGGAGATACTTTGCTTCCTCAGTATTCACAAACAAAAACCAAAAATGACTTCATACAAAGGCGGTACAAATTTGTAAACAACATCTCAATTGCTCTCTGTTTTTCTGATTAATTATTTACTTAATATAATTTTATTTTCTTTACAGAAAGTAAGAATTGCAGTAGCTATCCATCGGTGACAGTTGTCCCTAAGTCTGTAGGTGATTCTGCTCTGGAGAAAGTGACAGACTTTCACAGGTACACAACACTGCTTGATGACCAGCCATGACTGGGTAAAAGGCTGCATTTTGTGATCGCAATCTGATGTGGACTGACCCTGTCTAGAAGCTAACCTGTAAGGAATTAATCTTAAAGTACAAGAATTGGCTCAGATTTTTAGAGTTCCTAATTTTCAAAATGTTCCGGGGAGGATGCCCCAGATCGCTTAAGATTATCCATGAAACAAGTACCGTCAGTGCTCTTTGTTCACTCCTGTGGAGCTCGCTGATTTAAGGTGGCTAGCATCTGGGTTCTAAAACTGTAACGGTGTTGTGAATAATTATCGTGTTTGAGTGGTCTTAGATTTGATTGCAGTAGAAGGGTTTGCCCCTGATGGAAGACAGCCTCTTTCTTTAAAAAATAAATTGCGTTAAAAGCTTTTTTTATCACAGCCAGCTGGTCTTCAGCTCTGATAATGTAATTTTCATCTTGTAAATTATTGAGTGTAAATAAATCTGTTGTTGTTGTTGTTGTTGTTGTTGTTGATATATCTGGCCACATATTTTAAATTTTCCATCTACCATGAACGTTACGGACTACACTGATTACACCATTTTACCAGTGAGTACACCATTTTAAGCTTTGCTCATCTCTGGAATCATTGGGGGAAAATAATTTATAGCCTGTGTTATACTTGGTGAAATTGTTCTCGATATTTCAACAAATTTGTGATATTTTATCACTGTCCCCTATGTACAGTGGTCTTAACAAGTAAAAATTTGTATTGAAAAAATGTTTTTACGGTTTAATATCACTTAATATGCTCTCTCCAGAAATGGTTGTTTCCCGACTGTGTGCTGGAAAAGCCAAGGGGGTGATTCTGTTATGTTGAGGTCATCAATCCCTGTTTCACGAAGGTGAGAAAGATGGATTACAACCACGTTGGGTTTTGTTCTTAATTCAACTGTATTAGGGGAGTAAAAATAGACTGCTGGTAAGGTCCTTAGTACCTTTATTTATTTAAACTGCTGCACAGAATTTTAAGTATTCATAAATGCAAAGTATTACTCTGGATTGAGCTAATAATGCAAGTGAAAATAAACAATAAAATCGAACGACGCTTCGGAGCTGCCATGACACCATTTTCAAGTTCAAAACTGAAAACAATAAACTGTCAGAAAAAGTTCGATCAAGATTAACGAGTCATGACAACTCCAAAACGCCGTTCGATTTTATCGTTTATTTTCACTTGCTTATGTATATATCTAAACCTTTGATCCAATAAAGCTAAGTTTTTAAAATTCTTTCCTTAGCCTATAGCTTTTTAGAGCTGGCAATGCTTATCTAGAGTCACTGAATCCTCCTAAAGTGGGTCTGTTAACTGTAACTCTTTAGCATTTAGTTTGTCTCCGTATTTTATCCAGACGTCTTTCTAGATAAACATGGCCAATATTAGTCAAAAATCACTGCAAGAAGCTTCACTGTGCACCAATTAAGTGATATTTGCAATTGTTTTAGAAATGTTTGTAAGTTATAGTTGTCCTAATTTCAATGAGGCTTTTTAAAAGTGCATATATTCAGTTATTCAGGGCTCTAATCGAGTTAAGTAGAAATTGTTTGTTTTTGTTTTGATAGTTGTTAGACCTTTAAATAAAATATGGTTGCAATAAACATTATTTTTCTATCACTTAAATATCTTTCAGAGGTCTGAGCGACTCAAGATGTCATACTGATGAAACATATCTTGCCACGATTTGTTCGTGCAACAAGTCAGCTGTGAAACACAAGCTTGTTATCTTTACGGAGTCGTAAGTTTTGGACTTTAGCTAAAGGAGATCATTACACTTGAAGAGCTTGACATCGCTTTTATTTACTTGCTATTTATTTGAAGGAATTGGGAAGGACTGAAAGGTCCATGGGCCAATTGCCCGTTTCCTTGAAAATTAATGGGCCATTTTTGAAATTTATGGCCCATCATACAAAGTTCAATGTACAAAAAACTTTAAACCATACTGATAAGACATTTTTTTTTAAAAAAAAATGGACTGTTTCAGTCTGTTTGATTTATACATATTGTAGATTTGTCTGTTTTCAGTAGAGAACATACGCTTTGCTTGGTGTATTTAGCGTTACAATGTTGCTTAAAACATATTTGTAACTTTGGATATGTAACTTTATCTAAAGGAAATAAAGATTATTATTATTATTATTATAAAGGAAAGACGAAAAGATGAAATAAAAATTTCCAATTTCCACATGAGGTTTTTCTTATGAACCATCTGTCATGAAAGGAAAATAGAATTCCAAGATGACCCATCTTGCCCGCGCGGGATTGCCGGTTTTGTTCCCGCAAGAATAAAAATTGCGTGGAGCGGAATTACACATTGAGTTTTGGGCAATGCACTCGCAAAAAAGGAAGAGGTCAGTCAAAACAAGAAAACATAGACGAGTTTCGTAAATTTTATATTCGTCAACAAAAACCGACAAATACAAAAATTAAAACGCAAAGTGATATGAAGACATGGAAGCGATTTTGTCTTACGGGTAAACGGTAGTAAAGTGAATTTTTTTGGCCATGTAATAAATCCTTTATTGAATAAGCTTGTTCGGTCAAGATGGCTGGATGTTGACCTCGTTCTTTTTGCATTCTCGATTTCGTCTCGGCCATAATAACGCAAAAAAAAAAGAACTTGGCCAATATCCAGCCATCTTGACCTCACGCTTGTTCAATAATGCCTAGTCGTAGCTGTAAATGAACACGTTTTGTACTCCTTTCCAGCTCAAAGCAGTCGTCAAACCAAGGGATCCTGAATCAACAAAATTTAACACCTGAACAAGGAGAAAGTAGGTACATTTTTACATTCACAGTCATAGTAAAATTATGAACTGATTGTCGCAGTATTATTTCAAGATCAAGCAATTGCAAAACAAAACCAGAAAATTCTTTAAAACCGTTTGTAACATAAAAAGTAAGATCTGACGCTGGAAACATTAGCTTTCTTTAAAACATCTCCCGACGATGCAAATTTATTCTCAACATTTTGTTGATTTCGGAAAAGGTTTTATATACCTGTGGACGCAATCAAAGGTTTTTAAAAACTATCGTCAAAGTATGGATGTTGTGGCTGGGAGAAAAATTTATCAACATAGTTAATCATCTTTATTGAATTGAATAGTATTTGTAATTCCTTATCTTTGGCCCTCAGCTGTTTTTCTCTTTCAGCGTTTTACTACCCGAATTGCAAGTTTGTGCATTGTGATGTCCCACCTGATTTCAAAGCTGTGCGCCAGAGTGCAAACAAGTTTCAGAGTTTTCTCTCCAGTAAAATGTAAGTTGAGTGGCAGTTCTCTAACAGTTTTCTATTAATGGAGCCGAAACTAACTGTGTCATTGCACACATTTAAGGTATCCTGCTGATGAACAGTAACTATTTTGCTATTTATTTTCAGCTGCATATATATTTATTTTCTATGTCTGTTCAGATTTCAGTTAGTGAGAAAGCCACTCGTGCATTAGTTTTTGAATCATCTAAGAGCCATTCCATACTTTAAACACTGCTGATTAGAAACCCTGCAAAGATGTTTCGTATTTTGTAGTATTCGATGAAGATAAACTAAGTGGCTGCGTGATTACTTTAGCCAGCTGCCGGCAGTTTTCCTCTCTGTTTTTCGCTATTACTTGTCCACGCCAACCGAATTGGCGCCAAAAATATGTAAGCGTGCTCCAGTCATTGAAGGTTGTTTTTTTACAGAAAAAGAGAAGTGTGTTACACACCTAGGGAAGCTGGAATAGTTCCAATAAAACTCTGTCTATCTATCTTCGTTTCTTTCTCTCTCTAAAAGTTTTGTTTTTCTGCTTTTGAATATCACGATATAGTACAATACATTATCGTGATATGCTTGTAGTGAATGATAAATTAAGGTAGCTTAGACTGAGACAATTGCTTGGCTTCACTCCATTGCATATTCAATCTTTTCCAGCGATGATGGCAAGTATTTCTCGAGTCTGGATGATACGGAATGGCTCGGACAGATTGGTGAGCTACTTCATACAGCAACTCAGATCACAGTTGCAATGGAGAATGACAAATCTTCTGTGCTAATTAGTTACGAAGATGGCGTTGATCGCACAGCTCAAGTACGTATTTATCAAAATAATCAAAATGTCTTTTTCTCTATTCACAGAACAGCGAAAGGCATTTATTTTTCAATCTTGACCTGATTTAATGGAGTCCTGAAGTGAAAACACACAGCTCTCAGTATCATAAAGGAATTTGTTACTTGATACATATTTGAAATCTTTCTGTTTATTATCTTATTTCTCTTTTTCAGCTTACAAGCTTAGCCCAGTTGATGCTGGATCCGTACTATCGCACATTGGATGGTTTCCAGGTAAGAAAAGAATTGAGTTTGTCGCCAGATGG
Source organism: Palythoa mutuki (assembly GCA_027575235.2). Lineage (NCBI taxonomy): Eukaryota > Metazoa > Cnidaria > Anthozoa > Zoantharia > Sphenopidae > Palythoa > Palythoa mutuki. The sequence goes on along the minus strand of JAODFW021120700.1, from coordinate 6,735 downwards.
ATACATTGAATTAAAGATGAAATTACTCTGGTGGTTTAAAAAATATATTGTACACTCGTGAAGTTTTATCACTTTTCCCCAAAGAACTGTGTTGTTGTAACAAGTGGAACGTTGTGGTTCTTTAAACGCTGAACCAAGGTTTAAAAAGGATTTTTTAACCACCAGAGTAATTTCATCCTTTAATACAAGGTATCCATCTTGATAACATGCCTGTGTAATTTGTTCTATCATGCAGGTGCTGATTCAAAAGGAGTGGTTGTCATTCCGTCATCCTTTTGCTGATCGAGTGTCTTCACAACCCAATGTGGAAGGACAAGCACCTATCTGCCTTCAGTGGCTCGACTGTGTTTGGCAGGTGCGTTACGTAAGAACTCACACATGACTTCATTCAGCAAAGCTGAACTTATAGTACTACTAGAACTCGAGTTTTTTTAATGTGTTATAAAATTATTCTAAACAGCTCAATTTAGAATGCATTTCGATATTTCACAATTTTTATAAACGGATACCAAAGTACGAGTGGTGCTTCCCCCTGCAATTGGCTTCTCAATTGCTCCTTCAAACATTTGATATATATTTGCTTAGCGTATAGTCAGACATAAGCTAGAGCCCCAAGCTAATTGAATTATCCCCAGGGTTCTAGCGCGCTAGGGTCGTGCTAGAAGTCTGACCGGCCTAGCAAGTGTATCAAATTGGTACTTGCAATCTGATACGTTTGGCTAGATTTTCAAAGGTACCGCAGCGCGCTTTTAGCTCACAAAAATTGAGCTTGAATGCTGCTAGGAGAATTAAATTTGACAGATATGCCAGTCAAAGTGAAATTGAACAGCGCGTAAGGAAGGTTTTTAGCGAGATGAACGACCTTTGTTCTTCCCATTTTCACTTCGCTTCGTAGTTGCAGTACAAGATGTTTCCAAACAATTTTTATAATAGTAACCTTTATTATCATCCGTATTACCAAAACTATCCCCCGATTGTGATGCCCGAAGAGGGAAGGAGTGAATCACCGGCAAGTTGTACTAGTTCTCTTTCTGGTGATAACTGTGCTGCCGGTTCATCCAAACAGTCCGCCTCTGCGAGCAGTTGCTCAACATCTCGCTGGACCAGCGAGCAGACAGCCACGCTCGTGGCTCTTTGGAAGGAGAATAATGGAAAAATTGAATCTGCTGATAACAAAACAACTTGGGACAGAATTGTAATTGAAGTCAACCAGTTCCCGGAGAAAAAAACGCTGAAACAGTGTAAAGACAAGATCCGAAACCTGAAACAGCTGTACAAGGAAGCAAAGCATCAGAACAAGCAGTCGGGTAATGCTCCTCAGACAAGTCCCTTCTTCGAGGACTTTGATGAAGTGCTTGGAAACAGACCAGTCATTATAATGCCAGGGGTAAAACGCTGCGGCCAAGCCCCTGGTACAGCACAGTCTTCCAGCCCCTATCAAGGCTCAGCTCAAATTGAAATATCGCCTCAAAAGACAACGACCCAAGAAGGCCAGGGCGGTAAAGGAAAACCTGGGGCAAAAGGAAAGGGGCCAATAAAGCGCAAAGATGACGGTGAGTCGCCTGTGAAAAAGTCGCCAGTGAAAAAACGACGCAGAAGTACGGGGGGAAAGGCTGAAGCGGCAGAAGATGCTGGTGGATTCAAGGCGCAACTACTTGAACTCCAGCAAAGACAAATTGAAATGTTTAAAGAGTCGGAGGCTCGACAGGAGCAACTGCTCCTGAAATTGGACGAACAACAAAGGAGATCAGAAGTAGATGCTCGAAAAAGCGACCAAGACATGATGCTGAAATTGGCTGAACTTTTCATGAAAAATAAATAAACTGGACATGACTTGAAAACTTATGCATTATAATGTCGCCAACAGAGATTTAAAGAATTTAAAGTGGGATAATTTTGAAGAAAAATATCAAAAGATATATGTAATCAAAGTTTGTACAAAGGCCGGAATAGTTTAGTGTAGAAGTTACTGTACTTTTGAGTGTGTTTTCAATAATAAAATAGATGGTGTTCGTTTAACCGTAACAATTCTTTATTTGACAATGTAATATACAACCATGCTTTTTTGTATAAATGTCAGATAGTAGTGTGAAAAGCATAAAAAATTAAGGATTGAGATATTCTCTGATTGACTGTCCTGTGCGGTCACCATCAGCGTTTGTGACCTGAATGAATGGCCGGTTAGCGGCATATCTTCTCTCATGCTGAATAGAAATTCTTCGTCATCATACAAATCATCACAGCTTTGACAGTAATTATGCAAAACACAACAAGCTACTGTAACAGTGCCAGCATTAGGAAACTTGTTGTCCAATCGCTTCAGCAATACTCGCCATCGAGCTTTCAATAGTCCAAAACCTCTTTCCACTGCCGACCTCGCAGCGGAAAGTTTCCTGTTGTAGTTTGTCTGACTCGCCGTCAAAGGTCGGTTATGTGGATAGGGCTTGATTAGCCAAGGAAGATTCAGGTACGCTCCATCCCCCAGCAATAGCGGACGCACTTCTGTCCCGCGTACATTCCTTGTCGGTTCAGACAAAATTTCTCTGTTCTCCGCCTTAGCAAAAATGTCCGAGTTTCTTAACACGCGGCAGTCGTGCATAGCACCGGGATAACCGACCTCTATGTCGAGAAACTTCAAATTCGTTCCTACAATCGCTTGCAGTATAATACTTTATCTTTTATTTCTGTCAAAATAATCAAACTTGTTGACTTCAGTCGGTGCAATAATTTCTATGTGGGTCCCATCAATAGCGCCCACTGCTTGAGGAACTCGGCAATTAACCGATTCCTTGAATGAAGCAATTGCAATCATTGTTTCGTCTCTGGTTTGGGGAAAGGCAATGAAGTTATGAGCCAGACCTTCAAGGACTCTACAAAATTCCAAAGTTATTTCAACCGCAGTTGACTTTCCGACGCCAAATACTGTACCTATAGCACGGTATGAGTCACCAGTTGTAAGCCTCCAAAGAGCAACTGCTACACACTTTTGAACAGGTATAGCACTGCGTAGGTGAGTATGCTGGCGTTGCATCTGAGGACCGACGAGTTGCAGTATTCCCTCAAATGTCTCTTTCTTCATGCGAAAATGTCGATTCCAATACATTTCTAAAGCAGCATTCCTTCAAACTTCCTTAAACCAATACTGAGGTCTTGGAATCGTCCAAAATCGTCAGCCGAATCGAAGATCATTAATATTATCCAAGTCCAATAATAAAAGCATTGAAGTAGAGTTGAGCAGTTGCAGGAAAAAGCTTCGCCTATGGCGTTGTTGCCATAAAAAGTATACGAATCTCATGCGCCGATGCGCCGATGCTGTGTTGCCTGATATCGGTGCACTCTCTGATGCCACAAAAAAATCAAAATACCTGGCTCAAAAAGCGACATGACATGGGTGACAAGCTGTCATGTGATCGTCGATTAGCAGCTCGTATCTTCCAGCCTCAGACTCCCCACTGTTTTCCAAGCGCATACCTCAACTAATTCAATTAGCATCGCGCTAGAGAGAAACTCTAGCGCAAGTCTGACCGCAACCCTTGCTTCAGTGCTCTCCAAAAAAACTTGAGCCGAAACCTAATTTTAAAAAGGCAGTTTAATTCAAACTTTCAGTAAATAGTTTTTAAAAAAACTATTCAATGCGTCGGCGAGTAGACACAAACTCTGACAAAGGGCTAACGCTCGAAACGTCAGCTTTCACAAATTCCCACAGTGGTGATAATTTGTTTATATACATTACTTGCAGTTTTTTTTCAGTTCTTATTTTTTTAGACGCGATCGAACCACACCAAACAGCGGCAAAGCCAGTTTTCATACGAACCATTCTGGGTGATGCTTTATGCAAATTTTCAGTAACATTTATTCTAAGCAAGTAAAACTAAAAGGGTTTTTATTTTGACATAACCGCTCTTGTTTGTTTCGAATTACAAAGTAACAGAAGTTGTTGACAAGTTAGGCCAATTTTAATTTATCTCACGCTCGAGCTCCTTTCGTTTTTATAGAAAATGTGGCAACAGCGAATGAAAAACAAATCTCTTTCTCTTGTGGTGCTCTTTATTTCTCTGATCATAAAATCTTGTCTCTGGTTTGTTTTCAATTTTCTTTTAATCGTCCTTAGCATTCTCGCAAACGAAAAGAGATTTGCACGTTATCTGTGATTGCTTGTAATGCGATCTGTTTGCGAAAAAGGAATTTCGTCCACACTGCAATTTCGGGTGACCAAAATCAAAATTTTGCCAAAACCCGAACCTTGCTATAAAGGCTATATTCGATCTCAACCTACGTTTGTTACTAAGCTGGCCTAATTAAGTTCGGTTCATGCCAAGCTCGACGTGTAGTTCTCTTAGCTTTTCAATGTTACATGTTAGAATGATGAATTTCGATTGATCAAAGTCAAACAAAAATTGCGGTGAAAACAGTTTATATCCTAACTTCCACGAGTCAAATATGTCAAGGTATTTTCACCATACAAAACAACGGGTTATCTTGAAATGAGGTTCCCACGGAGTTAGAGATGGCTTAACTCGTCCTGGCAAATGCTGCAGTGTCCGTAGTGACAGATTCTTGTCAGAGTACTCAACCAGATAACACGCTCGCATAGTGCCTCGTTGTTCACAATGGCAGACGAATACAGACTACCTCAATTTCTGATGCTCAGTCATTTCCCCGTTCGGGGCAATATTTGTTCCTAAGTTGACAAAACCCGTTATGCCGCGATCGGCTCCCCACGTAGGCTCGATTTCAAGCCGCTTTTAATTCCGGAAAAACCCCAGAAAATCTACTGAAAACAGCTTATTATCCAGCAAACCAGTAGATCGCGTATCGGCGGATGGTATGCAGTTGTGTTCGCTATAAGTATTGCGTTCACTTCGGACTGGTTAAAGGAAAGCGAGTTTAACATACCACTCTTTAATGGATTTGGACTGTGGATCAGGACGAGGGAGAGACCTTGGCATTTTGATGACTTTTGAATATGAGGTAGGTTTGCTAAATCAAAAAGTCTGGAACCTTTCTTATTCTTTGACCTCCTTTGTGTGTGAAAAACGGGAAAAAATGGAACGTGCCATATCAACACTGCTTCTGAAGATCTCAGCTGTTGTTGTAAATGGATTTATTTATCTATTACGAATTTCTTCTTTGAAAACAGTATGTTTATGTCCTGTCACTTAAATCCATAGGCGATACTGGCATGGGCTGACAGTTTTCGACTCCATGGGTGCTATATACTATATACTTCACTAACTAAGAAATTCTGCGGTCAATAGTTTCTACAGACCCTGCTGCCATCTAACCTTTGTGTCTGGAAAAAACATTTTCTATGGGAATAATTGACAAAGAGTGCTTTTCAGTCAGCTCCCACATGTACCGTTCCAAAATCAAAAACCAAAAAGGCACGGCTTTATCAAATCCTCTGCATGACACTTCAATGCTAACGAAGAGTGAATTGTAGCTGACGTGATCACTCTGTTGCTGTTATTACAAGTCACCGAGAAGCCAATGGAAATCGAATTTGGAAATGTCATTTGCAACATCTGAAGTTTGATTGAGAGCAGGCGAAGCTGGAAGCTTTCAAAGTGAGGTCCAAAATAAATCACATGTATGGGTATCCATCCCCGCCAAAAATCCAAACATTTGGTCCTTTAGTTGAAACCTTCAAACATTCGGTTCAAACTCTTAATCCTCCAATCCAAACATCCAATCCTTAAGTTCAAACATTTAATCCTTTAGTTCAAACACTCGATTCTTCAGTACAACCTCTTAATCCTTCTGTTCGAATATCCAATCCTTAAGTTTAAACATTTATTTCTTTTATTCAAACATTCAATTCTTTAGTTCAAACTCTCCAAACCTTGGGTTGAAGCACAACGTTCCGTGTCAACCATGACAACGTCAAACTCTACGTTCGTCAAACTCCATGTTCGTATCTGAACTCGACGTTCGTCAAAATCGACGTTCATCAAACTCGATGTTCGTCAAACTCGATGTTCACCAAACTCATTGTTCGAAAACTCGATGTTCGTCAAACATGACGTTCGTCTCTTCGAAGCCTGGCACTAGCTAGGCATATCTCTTGTGCAGGAAGACTGAATATGAAAAGAAACAACGTGCGCAGTATAATGCGCAGTGTCTTCAATCCTTTGCTTATGTGACTGGAAGTATTAAACTAAACCAAGGTGAGTTTAAACTTAATATAATCTTTAAAGAAAGTAGTGATCAGGTTGCCTTGAGAGAAGCTATAAGCTTATTTCCTACCATCTACCACATGTTACATTTTCGTTAAGGCAAGCAAGATTTATTTTTTGTCGTTCCTCAAAAGTTTGGATCATCCTAAACAATAGACTCTCAAACAACTATTACCTGTAAATAATGTGTGTCACTTTGTTTTTTATACTTTCATAAAAATTTAAAACTTTGATCACTGTCGCGGGAAAAAAACACAAAACTCGTTCATTCAAATTCAAAATAAAGTAGTGCTATATAAAGTGAATTTTTGTAGATAAGGAGGGATAAATCAGTAGTCTTAGAGTAGTTTACTACATAATTTAGATAAGGGAAGAATAAAAAAAGTAAATATAACAACATCAAACAATTTTAATAAAAATATTTATCTATTTTATATTATGAATTGTAGATGTCTCAATGAGCTGCTTAACAAATGCAATGAATTGCTGTATGAGGTGACAAAATTAGTAAATACTCATGGAGAACAGCACAACACAGGTATTCTACTATAATTATGGG
>JAODFW021119702.1:0-16148 GCA_027575235.2 Palythoa mutuki | reverse complement strand
CGGCAAAAAAAGCGGGTGCGCTCAAACTAATTTCGGTGTAACACAAATGTACTATAAATAGCTTGTCGTGCGCCTTTACCGCCTTTGTTGAATGAAAAGTGTTTCTGTTTTAGTTGACGTACGTTTTGTCTTCCACAATGGCAAAAGTAGGGCATAACTTAAAAATAAACTTTGTGTTGGAGATTTTCTTGATCACAATCACTAAAAACGGCATTTTCATACGGAGTTTTTATCTGATTTTCACAAAATGCCGGCTTTAAAAATAATATAAAATACTGGCGAGCACTTTTCTTGTTTGAAGATAAGTTTGTTATTTTTTAAATACTCAATAAAAACTTTCATGAGGGACTTAGTGGAGATTTTTTTGTGTTGTTCGAATCTTTACTGTCTACAAAGCTTTCCAAATCCTCTTCCGATAATGAGGAAAACCTTTTCATCGACTTTGCTATGACAAACCCAACAAAAAACCTCTCGTTTGAAATCTTTTTTCTACAGATATGACACGTCTCATCTGCAGTGTTAAGTCTATTATCTGTAGGTATGACGTCACATCTGCAGTGACAAATCTATTGTCTGTAGGTATGACGCAACGGAAACAACACCCGCAGGATTTAGCTGTGCATTTGTAGCCAATCAGAATTTCGATAGTAACTCAATGCATAATAATAGTTGTTGTTGTTCTTGTAGTACTAGTAATGGTAGTAGTAACAGTAGTAATAACAGTAGTCTTTTATGACTTTTTAATCATGACGGGAGCCCTAATTATATTATCCATCATCACTAGCAAGATATATCTGCATCAACTCAAGCTCACCAATATCACTGAGAATGCTGTCAGAGTCAATGTCACTATCACTGTTACCATCACTATCATCAGGCAGAGGAGCTGTACTGTCATCATAGCTGTATCCAATAGTTGCCTTAGCAGAACTCCTAGAATAATAAAGTTCTCAATTGTTATCAATCAATCTATCATACTTTTTAATTAAATCATACTTTGTTTACACTACATAAATACATTAACATAATACCGTATTTTGACCGAATAAGTGTCAATGCTCAAGTAAGAGCCCAAACCCCTTTTCAGATGAAAGTTCTTTCACAGGGGTGTTTTTTAAAATATATTTTCTGCAAAAATGTTTTGGAATTGTTGTGACTGATAAAAGTTAATACTGTTTTTCTGATGAGTGTTGTAAAGGCTTATTTGGTTGTTGTATCAATAAGCGCTTGTTTGCTTTGTGGGTGTTTTCAACTGGCTATCTGATTACATTTTTAATCTCTGTAAACACCAATTTGGAATTGGAAGATTACATACTAGATAATTGGTGTTATAAATTTGTGTACGGTGTTTACTGACTTGCATTAGTTATGTCCGCATTCGGGGGTATCAAATTGACTATTAACTTTATTTATCAAAAAATTGTTCTTCTTTTTGTTTAATCTCCAGGGATTTCTATTAAAACAATTAGAATATACCTGTACTTGCTCTCAATTTCTATCGGCAACTGATAGAAAGACTCAGGCTTCACCCTTGTCATTCTATCAGCCAATAGAAAATGTGAATTTGTAATCTAATTGTTAGCTAGTATTAGTGAATCTCATTCAAATTAATAGATCTCCTTCAACAGCCTCAATACTGTATTTTTCCAATTCAGTCCTCTTGGGAAATAAGATAATTTGTTTAAGCTGAACATTCTTTTGTGTCTTTTCCAGGGTTGTCAATAAGATTTGAAGTTGGCGGAGAAATTCTGAAAGTAGACATCTCCAGTGGCCACACTGCTAACTTGAAAGGTTTATATAGCCTATGCAAACTTAGTTCCAAACAAACCTCTCTGCGTTTTGGCAAATCATGCAATACACAAGGTATCATGTGAAAAGTTCTGTTGTAAATCGTGCATTGTAAGATGCACTGAAATTATGAATGAAACAAAAAAGTACTTTTAACTTATGTTCCTTTTCCTTTTATTTTATTTGTGTTTTTTTTTCTTAACCCTTTGAACCAAAAGCACGACAAATGACGTGTTGTTAAATTCTCCCAACTGAGTTCCATACTTCCTGTATAAACAGTTTAGGAGAATTTGGCTTTTCATCTTCCAACATTTATTCCACTTGATCAATTTCTTATTTCTCATTACCAATTCTGTGGTTTTGTTATGAGTTATGTAAGGAGAAGTTAGATGTTGATAAATTGCTCTGGGCTGAAAGGGTTAAGCTGACTCCCCTGGTGTTGAAGATTTTCAAGAATTACTGTAAATGTCCTAAACAGTTCCTGATTCTATTTGCTGAAGGACAATTCACTTTTTATGCTATAGAGGGAGGAGTGGGGGGTGGGGGTGGGGAGGAAAGGGGCAGCTCTTGAAAGCAATTAGATTTTTCATCACATAATTTATCATACATGTATCACAAAACAGAATACTACATCACTGATTAGAGATCTATATAAATGTCCTCTTCTCACTCAAAAGAGCACTTTTACTACCAGTTCCTAGGCCATCGCAAAAAATGAAGGGTCTCTCACATGTTCTGCATATAACATTACAAACCTTTCTTTATCCAGTTGTAGAGGAACTGCATCAAAGACTCGTCTAAAATATTCAAAGTAAAAAAAAATATTAAATCTTTTAAATTATACCCAAGCCAGAGAAACTTATAATTCTCCATAGATGTGAATGGTTTAACTTTAAAGAGTGATTCTAAATGTGTCGTCTATCACTGGAATCTTGTGTTAAAATATCTGTATGAGCCCAAGGTGTAACAGATTAAGTTAGTGCACTCATGCCAGTTTTATTATACTTTCAGATGCAGCTGTAGTATTGCACCTTTGCGAGTTTTCAGTTAATGATTAATATTGCGCAAATTATTTCAGTTGGTTCTCCAAAGATTTTTTTTTTCTTTCACTGGAAGTCGAACCAAGAAAATCTAGGTTTGTCATTACTTTTTGGAAAGTTTTACATTTCCAGACTTTTACTAGTTTTCCGGACTCGGGGTGAAATCTGTATGCTAGGCAGGTTTAGCAAACACAACGTGACGTGAAATCGTAACGTGATGTGGAAACAACGTGACGAAGAAACACAGCGTGACGTGGAAACACAACGTGACGTGGAAACACAACGTGACGTGGAAACATAACGTGACGTGGGAAAATAACATGACGTGGAAACACTGTGATATGGAAACACAAGGTGACGTGGAAACACAACGTGACGTGGAAACATAACGTGACGTGGAAACACAACATGACGTGGATACATAACGTGACGTGGAAACATAACGTGACGTGGAAACACAACATGACGTGGAAACATAACGTGACGTGGAAACATAACGTGACGTGGAAACATAACGTGACGTGGAAACATAACATGACGTGGAAACATAACCTGACGTGGAAACATAACAAGATGTGGAAATAAAACGTGACGTGGAAACACAACGTGACGTGGAAACATAACGTGACGTGGAAACAACGTGAAGTGGAAACATAACGTAACGTGGAAACAACGTGACGTGGAAAGACAACGTGACCTGGAAACATAACGTGACGTGGAAACATAACGTGACGTGGAAACACAACGTGACGTGGAAATATAACGTAACGTGGAAACCCGACGTAACGTGAAATATAACATGACGTGGAAACCCAACGTGACGTGGAAACATAAGGTTACATGTAAACACAACGTGACAACAACAACAACAATCTTTATTTGTGCCTTTGGGTGCTATTTAATTTAGATTTACATAAATATTGGTGGGTGACAAATTTTCAGCACGGGCACCCTAGAATGGCAGAGCCAATCGGACTAGGGTGCACGTGAAAGCATAACGTGACGTGGAAGCATAGGGTGACATGATAACGCAACGTGGCGTGGAAACAACGTGACATGGAAACAAAACGTAAAAATGCGCGCACTGCTCTACCTTGCGTTGCATTATGACGGGGTTTTTCTATTCTTACGTTGCAAAACAGAACACGACAGGATAAATTTACTCTTTCACACGCTCAGTTTAAAAGTTGTGTTTGCTAAATCTCCCTGTTCTTGCTAAAGAATGGCGATCAGCTCACAGAAAACTTGGATTACACTATGATTTTTCTTTCAAGAAGGCCTTTAGTGCACCACACCAAAGCAACATTAGTCGAGCGCTTTAGAAACACAGATTAGATTTTGCTTCAACCATCTTATATAATCATGTGAAGTACATCAACTATGATGGGGAACAGACATTTTTTCCACATTGTTACCGCCTTCATGGTACGGCTTAAAACATTACCTTGGTCCCATCTTCTGCACAGCCATACCAACAGCTCTGTCCAATTGTCGAACAAAAGGAAATTGGAATGTTCCTCTAAGGTCACAGAGAGAAACCAGCAACTGCAATACAGAGGGAGTATATTCAATGTAAATGGATTATCATCATGAGAGAGGGAAAACAACAACTGTAATATCAAGAAAATCGTGTTACAACGTAAAAGTTTTAATAACACTGCAGAAAGAAACCAGTCACTAACTAAAATACAGTGAAATCTGGTTTGTTGTAAAAGGAACATAGAATTATCACAAGGAGAAACGGCAACTGCAAATCCGAAGAAATTATGCTAAAAGAAACGCCATGTACCTCAGAGCAGTAAGAAACCAGTAACTGCAATACAAAGGAAGTGTAGTCAAAGGAAAAGGGATATACGTCACGACAGAGGAAATTAAGCAAGCAACAGGCGAACGTTTTCTGACGTCATTGTTTACATTTCTGCTTCATTAGCATACAACTTTTGGTGGAGAAAGAACCACAACAAAAAGAAACTACGGTTAAAACCTTAGAAAGGCAAAGAAAGTGAAGTTAGTGACCAAAAGTGACCAAAAAGCAAGTAATGTAACAAAGATTCACCTATTAAAACACAGCTAGAAACTATGCTAATTGTAACGGAGATTTATACTATAACGGAGGGAGTTTTGCAACAGCAAATACAGAGCAAACTACATTCAAAGTAAAAGGGATATTCATTGTACGTACCTACAGAGGGAATGCAGTAACTGCAGTACTGAGAGGGTATAGTTCTATGCAAGAGGATATATGTACATCGTAGGAGAAGTAATTAAGCAATTGCAAAACAGAGAAAGTGCGTTCACAGTAAAAAAATTTATATATATATCATGATACAAGTATTGCAGAAACTTTAACGCATAGAACGTCGGGTTAAAAGAAAACTTGAAGTATATGCGGCTATCTGTGTGCACATTCCTTGGCTGCCAGAATGAGCAACCCTGAGGAGAGTTGGAAAAGGATCCAACATAACAAAGCAAAAACGCACCTTCTGCATGATCTGAGGGCAGGGCTTTCCTAGGACCTGTACAGAAAAAAATATCGATGTAAAACTTTCACTCAAGAAATTTCGTGCAAATTACAAAGGAACATGAATGTTAATCTATACACACAAATATGTTTTTGTTTCAAATACCGCCCTGTCCACTTTGATGCATTTAGGTTTTAAATCCACACTAAAATGCTTCTGATTTAACTTAAAGTTGGTCACCAAAGTTAAACATTAGGTGGCAAGAACTTCTGTGAGAGAATTGTGCTTGAAATTTTTAGCTTCTCATAGAAAAAGTGTGAGATTTTTAAAATGCATTTTCCGGTATTTAACAAAAAAAACAGACCTGTTACAACAATGTTAACCCTTATACTGCTAAAAGTCCATTGCACACAAACTATAAATGTCCTAATAAATTTTGAACCAGCGTCAGCAACCGTTCATTTTGTTCATCAAAACTTTAGTATATTCAGAAAATCTTCATTGGTTCATTAAGTTTGAAGGTGACAATTTTAAACTAATTTTGGACTTTTAAAGCCTCCGTAGGAAACTGGCAACTTGCATGTCAGTTTTTTTACTCCCAAAAAATGTGAGTATATGGCAGTTGAGCCCTAGCTTTTAATGAAACCAATCCGACACCACATAATTATCTGTCTTTCTTTATACGGGTATCTTAAAGTCTTATCTTAACAGATGGGAGTCACCGAGCCCCCTTTGATGGGACACTAACAAGGTGCAGGTTAGCTAGTATTAATCTGATACTGTTATTGCATTGTTTCTTTTCTCAAAAGTGCATCGTTTAACATTTTAGTCGAACCAACAACAGTAAAGAGAAAGCGATTCAAGTTTTAATCATTTGGCAAGAAGGCTAAAGAAATTCTTATGCACGTTAACAGTAATAGCTGCGCCACTATAAAAATGCATAGTGCTGCATTACCTCAAAAAATACTTCGATAACGGTAAGAATATGTCCCCAAACAGCATGGTATCTGTATTTCAGCCCTTCTTCCATACACCTAAAATGTTGCATTTAAACAAAAATTAATTAGTGACAAATATTTAACTATCTAAAAACATTAAAAATATTAGTTGAGAAAATATTTAACATATCTCTAAAAATATCAAGATTTGTTAAAAAACTTTGTATTCTTTTAAGCAAAGATAAAGTTTTACCACGAAATATTATTTCAACAAACAAAAGAAATAATAGAAAATGAGTAGCAACATTGTCATAACTGGTAAAACCTGTTCAGAGACGGTTTTCCTCCTTTTGCCAAGGCTGTAAAAAACGGCCAGACATCGGACGAATGACCGGCAAAAGTGGCCAAATGTCCGCCAAAACCTGACGTTAGGCGGACAAAAGACCGGGCAAAATTTCCTCCACCTTAAATCTTTAAATAAGTATGTCCGGCCAGCCTCGTGAAATGTCCGGTCAAATGTACCTTTGGCCAGTCATATGTCTGGAGAACCAGAAAAATTATTTGCAGCCTTGTTTTGCTAAACCTGATTGACCTGGTTTATATGACAACACCTCCGTCAGTAAGCGTTCTCATATACACCTTTTCTGTACCTTGCCTATTCACGCTAAATCTACTTGACTAAAGCACAGATAGACGAACAATGCTTTAAGTATGTGGCTGCTCATTCTTCCAAGCGAAAGGCGAAGTTTTTAAATCTGATGGTTGAAAGCTCAGAATCTGACAAAAAAAGTCCATTTTGCAAATGAAGCCCCTCAACCCACGTATGAGCCCAGGATTCGATACTGGTACCTGAGGCAGAAGATGCGACCACTACACTTGGTTGCAATGACTTCTTTTAAATATTTTATCAGTGTACCAACTGGACAAGCACAATCACACAGTCTTCCTGACTTCCCCTTCAAACTCTTACCAGCTCACATTGGAAGTCTGAACAAGTTTGAGGCGCATGAGACACTATGAGAACTGGCACCAGTTAGCAGTCAAACGAGAGCATGAGTTTAAATATTTTATTATTATATTTTAATTATTAACGTCAGCCGAGGTGACCTCTATTATAAGCCTAGTGGTTTCTTGAGGTCTCCTCGCCATTATTGTAATAACTACTCGTTCTCTTTTTAATAAGGCAAATAAATGATGATGATGGTCCCTGGGGACCCCAGTGCCCCAAAGTGGAGGGTCATTTTCAAAATTGGGGGGTCCCCATGCTCTCCATCTCCCTTGACCACGTGCCAAGTGATTTCTTCGTGCGTCCCAGGGACCCCAGAAGGACGAAAGTGGCGTGTCATTTTCACATTTTTTTGCGTCATATACGCGTGGCGGCGCGTTAATGGGAACACTGGTAATTAGTATTATTAGTATGCTATGGTGGTAGTATTATTTATGATATCCATAGTAACAGTAATAGAGTGTATATCGGAACGTGAATCATGTGCTTGATATGATGCAGGGTTGCGTGTTGAGAAACACAAACTGGATTTATGGAGTGATCGTGTTCGCTGGCCATGACACAAAACTAATGATGAACAGTGGTAAGCTTAAATTCTGTTTTTTCTCTCTTTTTATGGAATTCTGGAAGATATCTGCACTAACTTGTGCTCCTGAAGCAATTAACAGATCAATGCAAATCAATACAATCTTAGAAACCTGGATAAAAATTTGCGTAAACGTAAAAATAACTCGCCAGGTTATATTATCTATATACGAGTAAAATTTTACAATCTTGGTAAAATCATGTTTTGAGCATTAGCTGGGGAAGTCAGATTGGGACACCGGTCAACACTTGCACCTCTCACCTCTGTGACCCGGGATCGACTCCTGGGTTCCTCACGTGGATTTGTCGATCTCAATCGGACTCAGGGGTTTTTTCTCCGGGTACTCCGGTTTTCCTCTCTCAGCAAAATGGACTCCCAGCCTAAGCTAAGCTCTGAGGTCGTGTATGGGCTGTAAAGCGGCTTCAATTGTGTATGCGCCTGTACTGCTTGTCTGTATGTGATGAGTTCACCTTTAAAATGTTTGTAATCCGCCCTCTTTGAGCCACATCCTCGCAGTTAAGTCTGTTCAGTTGATTCCCATGGGAAATGGAGATAGAGTGAAGGATTTGACTTGTTTGTTGTGGGGCAAGCGGTGTTTTGCAATTGGGAGGGCTTCGCGGGCGATGTAGCATAAGACCCAGGACTGAACAGTGGCAACAGATTCCCAACAGAAAAAGTGTTTGGGAGGTTTCCAGCTGGTTCCGAAAGTTTTGAAGTGTCTTGGTTTTCATTGATGCAGGACTGTAGATTGCATGCATGAAGTTTCGCCCACATACTCATTATGGACCTTAGGCAACGGGGATGCCATCGACGACGGCTCAGAATAAATACATTTCGGATTTTCTCTTTACTTCTTTATTCAATTCATTAGAGGTTAGTTTTCTCCGACTTGAGTTTCGTGAAAAGCAAATGATTAAATTTTCTTTTTTGAAGGTAAACCAATACTGAAAACATTTTTGTTATCGCGTCCTCGTCGTCCCCTGAACTCCAAAAAAGTTCTTTCCACTTCCCGTTTAAAGTGACAGCTACGTTGAGGTGCTCAGCTTGATGCATCCCAACGTACAATTGTTATTACTGTTGTTATTTGCCGCTGTCGTCTGCTTCGCCGACCTGAGTGCTTAAGGTCCCTAATGTATGTGGGCACGTGTCTTTGTAAACAGCTTGATAAAAATTGATAAAAATCTTTTCAATTAAGGATTACCAGGTACAGGAGCAAGCATTAACATTCTTGATTGTGAAAGAGATGTTTAGAAAATCATATTTTTTTTTCTTTCCCATTAACTTTACTGCTCAACAGCGTCTTCTTAAAGTCGCCTTTTTCCTTTCTTCACTTGCCGTACTTTACAGCTGATCCAAGTTTTTTGCGTTGTAGGTGTCAGCAAGTTTAAACGAAGTGGTCTAGATAAGCTTCTAAACTATCTTATCATATGGGTGTGTGACCTTTTGATATCTAAATTGCCCACTGCAAAAACGAGTGGCGGCCTAGGTACTAGAATAGCCGCGTAAGACTGGGCAAGTCGTTTGGGCAGACAGATTTAGAATCGAAATTTAACGAAGGGAAGGTTTTTGATATTACGAAAAACGATTGGTGTATATTTGTGTTTAAAACGCCCATACATGTAAATTGCTGTGCTCTATGGTGCCTCAATAACAATTCTGTCTACCCAAACAGGCTACCCAGGCTTACACGGCCATTTAAATACGCAGTCTGTTACTCGTATTTGCTGCAGACAATTAATTAGTAATTTCTTTAAATAAAATAAATAGCGCAAAGTAGACATCAAGTTTTACACGTGACGCAGTCTAAAAGGTGCGGTTAACGGTTTTATTAAAGTTAATGTGTGATAACTAGCAGACTGAAACCTTTGACCGTGGAAAGGCATTAGACAATTGTTATCCCAAGTTTCAGGACTGCATGTTGTGCCTACTTGTGCAAATAGAACGCGAACCCTGATAGATTAATCGCTTACTTTTTGCTGATGAAAACGAAAAATGTTAAAACAGATTGCCGCAATAAAAAGGTTTATTCTCAAGATGATTTTCGTCCATGAATCCAGTCTAAATCTGCTATTTACCAGTGTATTTAAAGTATAAATGAATATTATTTTGTATATCATAGACCTTAAAGGCTAATCTTTTCAAATCGTTTATACATGGAGATTTTTTAGTTCCATTCTACTTTAGAGCAGAAAATTCAAAATTTGTTCAGTTAAAGAAAGCGACACCATTGTGAAATCAAATTTATGTTCATCGCCTTTAGATATTTTTGGATTATTTCGCGTTTCGAGCGTTTGCCACCGCCCTGGCCTCTAAGTTGGAAATGAATTTTATAATAGTTTTTAAAAGCTTTTATGTTATACGGTGTAAATCTGTTTTCCGTGGACGAGATAAAAGTTAACAAAAAGAAAAGTCAGTTTTTCTGCTGGAAAACTAGTAAGTTAAATGTTACTTTTGTGTTTGATTTGAGGAAGATTGCTGTCTTACTGGCCATTATCTGTGCACTGTGTTCCTTTGGCACTACCATGTGGGAATACACTACTGGAAAGGTAAGGAACGCTCAATTTTATGCGTTTTGTGTATCAAATTTTATATACATCAGCCAGTATAAACTAGAGATAAGTATTTAGCAGTTTTGCTATTTTACTTTGTTTTATTGTAAGTATAATAATAGCAGTGACAAAATTTTGTGACAGTGATTGACATTTTTTTCCGTCTTACCTAAGCCCCGTACCCCGACTAGCATAGCTATTTTTAGGCAGCAGTGACCCTCACAACAAATATACAACTTTTTTCTTACTTCTCATTTCGTTTTGTATATATATTAGCAGAGGCTACGATAGAAAATACATGTTATTATTGTTGTTGTTGTTGCAGTTGGTATCGTTTAGCTACTATTTCTTTTAGTCTTTAGATTTTATTTGAACCTTACGCTGTTTTCGATTTAGCTTTTCCTCCGTGTTAGATGAGATAAAAATACTGTTGGAGACCTGAACGTGCACAGAGCGGTTTATTTTTGGGTTCTTATGTTACTAACAAACGCTTTCTTTTTCTCGGGTAATAACTAATGGATGTGATTTTTCAACCCAGTTGTTTCAGCAGTACCTTCCCTGGATTGGTATTTACGACAATAACACCGTGTGGATCGGGATTATGCACTGGCCGTCGTTTGTGATGGTTCTGAACACTCTCATCCCTATATCGCTCTACATTAGGTATTGTATCTCATCCCTTTTCACTCTACATCAGGTACTATATCTCATCCCTATATCACTCTACATCAGGTACTATATCTCATCCCTATATCACTCTACATCAGGTACTGTATCTCATCCCAATATCACTCTACATCAGGTACTATATCTCATCCCAATATCACTCTACATCAGGTACTGTATCTCATCCCAATATCACTCTACATCAGGTACTATATCTCATCCCTATATCACTCTACATCAGGTACTGTATCTCATCCCAATATGACTCTACATCAGGTACTGTATCTCATCCCTATATCACTCTACATCAGGTACTATGTCTCATCCCTATATCACTCTACATCAGGTACTGTATCTCATCCCTTTTCACTCTACATCAGGTATTGTATCTCATCCCTATATCACTCTACATCAGGTACTGTATCTCACCCCTATATCACTCTACATTAGGTACTGTATCTCATCCCTATATCACTCTACATCAGTTATTGTATTGTCTGCGAGACTAAGGGACCGCTCATTGGTTCCTACCCTGTTTTAATTAACTTGAAGCTTTGATAATGACGGGATCATTATTACTACTGAGCGTGGCAAGAAGAAATCGTATTTCATGGGGCTAAATTTTCAAAGATTTGAAAATCAAACTAGCGGAAAAAATAAAGCTAACTGAAAAATACAAAGTTGAATTATGAAAGATTTGGAAGAATCAACCTCGCATTGATTACAGTTTGGATCATTTTGTGCAATGCCTACAAATTTTGATTACAAGTTAATTTATTTGCATCAAGTAAAACATGCCTTGCCCTTCAAGCAAAGTAGACCTTCCACGAAAAATCGGCAAACGTTACGTTCTAACCCTGTCTCAATTTAATCTGTCTTTTGTACGTATTAGTGTTGAAGTGATTAGGATTGGCCAAAGTTTATGGATCAGTTGGGATGCGCAAATGTATCATGATGCAACCAACACTCCAGCGAGGGCCAGGTAAGCATAAAAATAATGCTCTGCAGTTAGTAAATCCTGGCGCGCGAAATTATTTTACGTTTTTTTTCACTGAGGATTTTTTTATGATACCATTGACATGTTATGCTTCACAACGTTTTGTGGAAAACAAGGCTTGATTACGCGTATACCCGCTAAATCTTGATTGCTTTCTCCTAAGTTGTTAGAATGGATTCTGCTTTACCTGCAGCGACGTTAATAATCTTCTTTCATACTGATGAAAAAAAAAGTCGTTCTTAAGGGGGTAGTGGGGTAACATTTTGGGCTGTAAGTAGAGAGGAGCTAAGTAAGCCCGGATTCAAAGGTTGACGAGGCTTTAGCCGGCCAGATATAAATTTCTTTTTACAATGATGGATTAATTGGAAGCGTTTCCAGCCATTCGAAAAGGTCTAAAAATTAATAGAAGTTCACTATCTGGTCAATCGACATCACCAAGGACCAAGGCAAAGAGGGGACGTTACATAGAAAAAATGTGATCCATTTAATGACTTGTTTTTTGAACAGAACTGTGTACATGACTCATGCTAGGTTTAGAAGTAGTATGATAGTCTATCAGTTTGACTATAAACAAATCTAGTGCAAATTATTGTTAAACTGTTAAACAGTGCTAAAAAAACATGTCTGCGTTTTTTCATATTCAATTGCAGGGAAAAGTTATGGCGCTTTTTCGAAATAGGGTTGAAAAAAAGTCTACAGACCGCACAAAAATTGCTCTAAAACAAAAAGTTTTTCGAAAAACAAAAAACGCAGACACGTTTTTGTTCTTCATATATTGAAGAAGCTACTGTGCAAATTTTAGGGAAAACGAACAAATTCCCGGGCACTTGGAACTCTCGAAAGGCGATTTTATCGCTCGTTTTTAGAGAACGTAAAAAAATCTAAAAATTCAATTTAATTCAAAAGTTTTAGTATAGTTCGAAAGCCAGCTCTATAAGCTTTAATTTGATATATAGGTTTACGTATCTACAGTTTAAAACAGATGCGCTGTATCGTTTTGATGCAAAACACTCCTGAAGGTATACGGTAACCTTAAGTGGTTAAGGGTCTCTGATTTGGCTGAAAATGACATACTCAATGTACAATTGCACGAAAAACACAAATCTGAAGTAAAAAAAAAGACATTTTTGATATCTTAGTCTTTTTTGGCAGCTATTAGGGAAAAAGGGGGGGTTGCAAAACTTTGATTTGTCACCACAGCAACATGGTTGCCCCTAGAAACACTATCGATACGTCATTAAATAGCCAAGGTATTTGGCTATAATCCTTTTAAGTTTGAGCAATGAAGCTTTTATACTTTTAGAGTATTTGACTACCTAACTGAAAAATCAACATTTTCCACTAATGTTGACCTATGAACCTGACCTTTTAATGAAATGACCTCAAACTTGGCACACACACACACACTTATATGTCTACTTACTATTTCTACTATGTTTTAAGTTTTTTCCTTGTTTTATGAGTGAGTAATAAGTTTTCTTTGTTATAAAGTTGGAGGGACTTGCTCCTAGCAAGACTTCACTGGCAACAGGGATGCCGCCAGGTCCATTGGAGAACATGACTCTGAAACACTATGAGCATGCAAAAACAATGGACAGTAACAAAATTGTTTTAGTTACTAAGCATAAAAGATTGGGAGATGGCCCAGCAAATGTTGCTTTGGACCAAGAAAATGACAAACTCATCACCACGTTTATTAACAAAATAAGGCGCCACTTCAAGCTAGAAGGTGAAGAACGTGTATTTGAAAGAGGATGGGGAACAATTCGTTGAAGGAACCATCGGCAAGCAACTCCCCGCATTTTTAGTAAAAGTGGTGTAGCCATGGGCCAGCGAGTGGTTCATACCTCGATTCACAAATTCATCTCGACTGAGACCCACAAGCTTGCCCTAGAATCTTCTGAAGTCGTCCCGAAGGTAATGAGCCACTAGTGGCAAACTGCGAAGAGAAGTTACGTGCGAAGTGAGCTAACCGAGGTTGGATCATTGCCAAGGTAACAGGCAGCAAAAGAACCCAGTCAGAGTCGTGGTCAGAAGTGGTGCCTGCAACCTCTAAGAAAGAAAAACAGTCCGTCATACAAATACAGTTCAACATGCACCAAGCACTTCAGCTATGAGTGTCAGTCAGTAACATCAAGAGTTTGCAATTGGCTAAACATGACATTCAGCATGGACCCAATGAGAAGGCAACACTAGTCAGAGCAAGACACGAATGCGTTGTCCCTTCCCTTTATTAGTGCGAAAACATGTCCCACAAAACAGGCAATAATTACCATTTGCAAAAATGACGAAGAGTCAAGACTGTATAAGAAAGTCAAAAACATTTTCAAATCCCGATCAAAGATACACGAAAGATAATATATATAATATAAAAATAATATGATATAATATAATGTATAATATATAATATAATATATGTTGTTCTCTATATTTCCTGGTTGACATTAATAGGTTTTTTGTTGTTTTTATGTATTCGTTAACATTAATAACTTTATACTGTCAGCGGAGCATTAGGGATAAACCACGAGCTGGCATAACCAATCCCCGGGGAATGCCCCACATTCCATTAAGCTGATCCCTTGTGTTTAACCTAAAAGAAAGTTACGAATAAATAAATGTGTTAGTTGCAACTTACCACAGAGATACACGTACACATTACCTAACCTTAACCCTAACCCTAACCAAAGGGTGCTTAGCTTCCGGACCTCCACGTGGTGCACTCTGGAAACTTTGCTCTTTGCAAAGGCTAACGTGGAAGCAAACTTGATAAGTGCAGACCTTGTACAAAAATCATAGATGAACCTTGCTGCTAGTGGAGTGACGTAAATCGTTACTAGGTTCAAACCCTAGGTGAGGTTCTTTGAATGTACAATATCTGCAAAACTATCAAGTGTAACTATGTTTTCCATAAGGTTATTTACATTGACTTAGACACAAGACAAAGTTTCAAACTTTAATCTCTTATTGCTCTGGAAGGTCAAGGTTAAGACTGTCAAAAAACTTTGATTTGGTTGAAATCGAGTTAACAGAAGTAAAGTTATGATCCTTAAAACTTTCACAATCGGCCAAAAAACTAAAATTTGAAACATTCCGTTACCATGGCAACAATACACCTGATATTGCACAAACCAATCTGTCATCGTATTGCGCAATGCATGAGAGTTAATCTAATAGCAAATGGAAATTAAGCCTAAAATCAGCGTTAGAAGGTTAGCAAAACTAAGTTGACGGATGAGTTGGCCAATGTCCCTAGTTCGTGATGGTATAAATTTTGTGATGTCATCATCAATATTGGCTAATCAGATTTAAGAACACATTGAGTAGTTTGTTGCGTTTATATTTTCTATTTATAATCTAATGGGTGCTTTGATAAATTTTCTGGAATTATTTTTAGTTTTTGACTCCTCCTTTAGCGCTTGTCCAAAATGCTTGCAGAACAGCATAATATAAGTATTTCCTTATTATATGTCTCTTGTTTTAGCTATCTGTCAATATAATCATTTGACACAGATTACTAGTCTTTCTTTGGTCTTGGTTTGCCGACTTAAAAGCAAGAAAATAAAAAAGTCCTCAAATTTCAAAATGAAGTAATTAAACCTACCAGCTGCAAAAGAGCATGTTCTGTAATATTCATCGTTCTCTGACTGCATGTGAAATAGAATATAGAATAAAGAGTAGGGAGTTCCATATTAGAATTCCAAAGTCAGTCTGCCAATAGCATAATCAGTTTGGTTCCATCCTATGCTGATTTGACATTTCTGCATGAATTGATGTTTTTAAGGAGATCGTGTTTCCTTAGAAAAACCAGGGTTCAAAATAGCAGCGGGCTGCCGGTGAAAGCTGGGTGATTTTTCACCTTGCCCGCGAATTTTATTTACACAACATAGTTCAAGCTGGGGTTATCAGCAATTTGTTCGCTGTATAAGTCATGCAACTAAGAACAAAATTATTTCACTTTTGAATGGATTTTTGTTTTCATTTATTAACTTGGCAAGTTGATACAAAATATACATTTGCTATTTTGCTTGCCTCTTGACTAAATCCCTCTTTGCCGTCTATTATTGTAGATATCAAAGTAAACATCACTTTCTTATCTGTTGGTTGAAAAACATACAA
>JAODFW021118781.1:0-16168 GCA_027575235.2 Palythoa mutuki | reverse complement strand
CCGAGGTCGGTAAAATGAGTACCAGCTTCTGCTGGGGGCTAACCTGCGATGGATTAGTGTCCTGTCCAGGGGGAGTCGATGACTCTCATCCGCTTAACACTGCAGAAACCGGAGATAAGCACTGGCTCCAATGGGCCACTTAAGCTCGTAAAAGGATTTAGCTTTAGCTTTAGAAAGTCCCTGTACAGCATTTGAATAATGTTGACAATTTTCATCAATTGGAAAACCATATCCTCTAAGAATCTTCCAGAGGATTTCCGAATGGAGGCTATTGAGTACCTTTTCAAAGTCTATGAATAAGACATAGAAATACTGTTCCACTCTGCCGCTTCTTCAAGTATTTGCCTGAAATTAGCTTGCTCGTTGCGAATGATGTCCTCTACAGTTGCTAAAAATCTATCTAGCAGGAGACGACTAAAGACCATTGCCCCGCTTTAGCAATTTTACAATAAGGACGGTTTTCCACTCTTTAGGTGCCTCTCCGTTTTCCCAGATGTTGCTAAATATCTGACACAGTACAAAGTGAATTTACATTGCACCGCCTTTGAGCATTTCAGAAATTACGTCATCCTCTCCAGGTGCATTACCCGACTTCATTTTCTTGATGGCTTGATACACTTCTTTAAATGAGGGTGGTTCTGTGGAGATGTCAAGATGTCTTTCCCTCTCACATACATCTCAGGGTTCTCCTGGGGTATTGGCCTATTCACGATTGCTTCAAAATGTTCTTTCTATCTGTCAGTTCTTTCCTTTTCGTCTTTGATAATTTTACCGTCCTTTGCTGTTACAGCGATATCATGATTATTACCATAGCTCCTCTTCATACTTTTAGTGGTTTTCTACAAAGTTATCATATCATTGTTATGAGCACTGGATGCATTAGTGCCTCAAAATACTGCCGCTTGTCTTTCCTACAGCTCCTTTTGACTTTTCTGTCTTTCTCAGCATATTGAGCTGCAAATCTCTCCTTCAATTGTTGAAATACTGTACTCAACGTTCTTTCCTCAGTTTCTCTCCTCCTCGCAATTTTGGTCCAAGTTGTTTCACTACTTCACTCTTACCTCAGCTTCTTTTGGTATCCCAAGATCTTTTTACTGGTCTTCCTCAGCACAAGATTAAATTCATCAATTGTCATCTCGGCTTCGTTATTGAGTATGTTGAATTGGTTTGCAGGTTTGAATGCAAACTTTCTTTGGACTTCAGGCTTATGAAGTATACTGCCATCAAAGTGTCGTCCTCTGCTTTTCCCTGTTCTGACTTTTCTCAGTTTCAGCTCCATTTTGCTACTAGGAGGTGATGGTAGCTACCAACGTCAGCTAACCTTTTTAATCGAACATCATTGAGTGATCTCTTCCATTTGTTGTTAATGATGATATGGTCAATATGGCTCTCTGTTTCTCCATCTGGGAATTTCCACCCGAGTTTATGAATCTCTTTGTGCTGGAAGAGGGTCCCTTCCACTGTAAGCCCATTATTTTCACAAAAGCCATAAAGTCTTTCTCCATTGTAATTCATGGCTCCCACTCTATGTTTCCCCAGAGTAATTTCATGGTTGCAGTTTTCCCTGCTAACTCTCGCATTGCGGAACACGGAATCACTCTTCAATAAAAACTGAGAAAGAAAAGAATGTGTGTAAAATCTGAGTGTTATTAAAACCAGCTGGAGTCTTCCACTGTATATGTCAATCATGCCTTAAATACAGTAAGCTAGAGTCTACGGTTAAATTGTACTATTGAATAAAACACAGGGAGCGAATGATGCCAAGTGATCGAGAGAGCTTACCAGTATTGTCCTTCCGCAGGGATGAAAGACAATCTAGAACTGTACCATCTGCTAAGACCTGAATAATTAAGAAGCAGGTTAACAGCTTTCAGACTTATCACAAATTACTACAAAATTGATGTTAAAAATTATAGTATTTATCTTATGGATTCAAAATTGTTACAAATAGCATTTGAAATCCTATCACCTGAAAGCACTGATAACCATATAAAATAAAACACATCAAGTTTAAACCTACCACTTCAACACCCAGAACACTGCCATGCAAAGAGCCAAAACGCAGCAACCTCAAGCCTCCAGCATTTGTTGAAACATTTCCTCCAATTTGACAGCTGGGAAGCAACAGAAATCAAGCTAATTGAATCCTTTGTTTATTCAAACAAGAGAATCTTTACCTGCTGTTAAGCTAGAATTGTATCAATGGTATTATGAATTAAATGTCTTAATGCACTGTACTTCACAACTGCAATAATGCAGTTCAAAAGTTCCCGACTTTTCCCAGACCCATTTCCTTGATCACACAACAAAGCAGCATAAATTCTGAGAAAGCCATGGCCAGTTCGATCTTGAAAAAGTATTTTTTCCTGTGGTAACACTACAATCAGACAATATGGGGCTATCACAGGCTGAAATTTCCTTTCTTCGTACTAAATATCTAATTTAAGCCAGCAAAAATACATAAGTTTTTGAAATACTCAGTCTAGTTTCAAACTGTCACTATTCAAACAATTGTTATGCACCACTGGAATATAGAGGTGGGTTAAAATGAAAACGAAATAATCAAGATGTTTTAAAAACTGTCATTCTAGTTTTCAAAATCATTTGGAGTGTCTTTTATCTTGCTTTTGACAGAGTCATCAGTCTTGGGTTGCACTGCAATGCAGAGGGGAAGGGGGGGGGGTACTTAAGAACGAAAGTGACTGGGAATTGCAAACGTTTTTTTTATTGGGTTTAAATTTTTTCATACTTCATCAATAATAATTATTTTTTTGGGTTACTGAATTTTTCTAGGTATATTTTGCATTATCATGGTGTTTTAGGTCTTTAGAATCATTTCGCCATTAGTATTTCAGATTTGAGCATTAATGTTTTTTGGTAATATTTTTCTTCATCTTGACTGGCCTGTACCCCCTGGCAATGCATCTTGTGTTGAAAGTTTAACCAGCCAGATTGTACAGCATACATACAGTACCTGCCTTTGGCTCCTAGATCAAGTGGCATCATAAAACCTTTTTCTGCAAGTGTTTGATCAAGATTTTCTAAAATGCACCCAGCCTGACAAACAAGGATTCCTGTCAGAAGAAAAATAATAATTTAATGCACAGCTGTTTTAACAGCAGGGTGGTTGGCGCAGTAGTAAGATCTCTGCCTTCTAACCACAAGGTCCCAGGTTCAATCCCTAGTCAGCCGAGTGTTCAATATTTGTGTGACCTTCTTTTCCACCAAAGTTGACTCAGCTTTCCATCCTCTTGAGGTCGGTAAAATGAGAACCAGCTTCTGCTGGGGGTTAACCTGCAACAGATTAGTGTGCTGTCCAGAGGGAGTCTCATCCGCTTAACACTACAGGAACCAGAGATATGCACTGGCTCCAATGGGCCACTTAGCTTAGTGTAGCTTAGCACAGCTGTTTTACGGTATTTTACTAAATTACAGTGAATATTTAAAACCTACCTGATGTCTCATCTAAACTCAAAACAGTGTTCATCAGAGATGTAGACAGGATGACCTCATCAAACACTGGGACGTTGCCTCCTAAAATATGAGAATATCAAACAATCAACCAATCAGGTTTTCAACTGACTGAGGCAGTTTAGATTTATGTCTCGATTAAAAAGCACGCAAATCTCACATCACAATGAATTCTGATAACTTTACCACAAAGGCCTGTGTTGCCTCCTTGGGGTACAACTGCTAATCTGTAACCAATAAAAAGTATGGACAAAGATTTTGGAATTAATGCAATAATTTATTGCATCAGAAATCGCTCTCCTCATTGTAAAATATGGTAGAAGTTACTTCTTGTGATTTGCCTTTTATGATTTATGCCATTTACTTTTGAATTAAGAGTGTGAAAATGGAATATAACAGAGACATGATTCGCAGTAGTATCATTCCAAGGCAGCTGTTTAACTACACATGATTACCTAAAACAGTATTTTTTTAAACTACTAAGAATTTTCAAATGGTAGACTCTTGGCATAACATAATACTTAAGAAATAGAAAAACAATTTCCTTGTTCCCATAGAGTTATGGAAACATTACATTCAAAATTTGAGAAAATGAAAATAATGCTTGATAACTAGGAAAGTTTTCGTGGTTGAAAATTCACTAAAACATAGCATACAGCACAAAACATACAATATTCACTGTAACTAATTGCTTAACAAACAATGAAGTTAGTTCGCCTCAAAATTTAGCAGTACAGACTGTACATGTGTGGCACAAAGCGTTTCATCTTCCAATAACTTGTTTTGTTTTTCATTAAAAACTCCACACAGAAATAAGGGCAAATTAAGAACAAATTGAGGCCGAAATCGCCAAAAAATTAGGAAAAATGAGGTTCTGCAAAATTTACTGGTTCTTATATTTAAGCGTGTATAACTTAAGCTTTATGGGAACATAGACAGAAATGTTTTGTACTTCCTTTATAAATATCTAAATATCTTCAAGAAGAAACTAAAGAATCTTTTTGAACGGAGACTGAATATTACTGTTTTTTAAGAACATACAAAATAATTTGTGTAAAGTGCAGACCCACTAATGTTTATTCTGTTCATGTTAAATTTTTTTTTCACATTTTAATAGCAATGGGTTTGCTGAGAGGGTTGGTAAAAGATTTTTTCTATAGGGGTGGGATATGGGTACATTAACCGAGTAGGGGACTACAAGTCCTATTGTTTTTGTACCTAGCGCTTGGTGCTGAATCCGAAAAATAAAATAAATAAATAAATAAAAAATACCAGTTCAAGTTCAGAAAAAAACTGAATAAAAAATCAAATTTAAACTATGCAGCAAGTAACAGTAACTAGCATTTATGATAAGGCTGTAAACTCACCTCCTTGAGTTACAATGTGCAAGAAGTTTGGAAACTTCCTCAGTTGTCTTTGGTTTTAAAAGCACCTGACTTTGTCCCCTATAATGCAACAGTGTAACATGTATTTAGAGGTGGACCAATGGATATTTAAGGGGGGTAAGCAATTAATTTCATTTGTGCTGGATTTTTTTTTCTTAACTCAATACTCTGCCATTTTTTACATCATCATTCCCTTTTTTCTCTTTCACTCTCAGAGCAAGATAATTTGTTGATTCTGCATAGATTGAGGGGAAACAGGTTGGGAGTTAGATTTACTCAACCCTCTCACCTCTACAAATGGGATCGACTCCCAGGTACCACACTAAGCTGAGATTTGTCAATCTCAATCTGACTCTGAGGGTTTTTCTCCACGTACTCCGGTTTTCCTCCCTCAGTAAAATCGACTCCCAGCTTATCTGGCTATGGTGCTGTGCTCCGAGGTTGTTTATGGGCTGTAAATTGGCTGCAATTTTGTATGAGTCTGTAATCCTTGTGTGTGTATGATGAGCTAAGCTAAATCCTTTTGTGAGCCTAAGTAGCCCATAATTGGAGCTGGTGCTTATCTCTGGTTTCTACATTTCTGTAGTGTTAAGTGGATGAGAGTCATTGACTCCCCCTGGATGAGACACTAATCCATCACAAGTTAGCCCCCAGCAGAAGCTGGTACTTATTTTACTGACCTTGGAAGGATGGAAATCTGAGTCAACTTTGGCAGAAACGAAGGTCACACAAATGTTCAACACTCGGCTGAGCCTGGATTTGAACCCAGGACCTTGTGGTTAGAAGGCAGAGGTCTTACCACTGCATTAACTACACCACAGTTGTTTGATGAGTATACCGTTAAATTGCTTGCAGTTCAACTTCATTGAGGTGAGTATGGCTCAAAATTCAGTTCTTGATTGCAAGGAGGCTGATTATTTTAATTATTGATTACTGCAGCTGGTCAGATGCTAATTAACCCACTGAGATGCAGAGTCTCATATGGGGAGTCAAGGTGTTTTTATAATGCTACTGAATATAGTGTGTGTATCAGACTTATCTCAACTTATTCACAGACAAAGATCACAACAGCTGCCATGTATTTTGCCGTGCTCTGAAGTCATACACGAATGTTCAGAGTTAATTAAGAGCTGCCAAAGATACCTTTACATGCTTTCAGTCTGAACTTATTGAGGTGCATCCTCAAAGTCTGGCCCAGAATGAAAGTAGAGTGATTAACATACCGTACGTATGTTCATGCAGAAACTATTAAACATAGAACCTTTCGCGGTTAATGTCACACATATGTAACTTTTGATAAAATACAAAGCAGTGAAAGTCAACCAATGTCAGTGGAAAGAGCTCCTAATTTAACCCTTTGAGCCCCAAGCACGACAAATGACGTGCTGTTAAATTCTCCCAACTGAGTTCCATACTTCCTATGTAAGCAGTTTGGGAGAATTTGGCATTTCAACTTCCACAGTTTATTTCACTTGATCAATTCCTTGCTTCTCATTACCAGTACTACTGTTTTGTTTAAGATATGTAAGGAGAAGTTGGAGATTGATAATTTGCCTGGGGCTGTAAGGGTTAATGTTCCTCCTTGAAGGTAAGCCGGCAAATACTGAACTTCCATTTTTGTTATCACGTCCTCGTAGTCCCAAGAACTCTAAAAAAGATCTTTTCACGTTCTGTTTCTAGCGACAACGACGTGCAGGTGCTCAGCTCGATGTATTCCAACGTGCAGTTTTTGCATTTACTGTTGTTTTCTCACGTCGTCATCAACGTTCCCATCCTCACTGCGTAAGGTCTCTATTTACAAAGAGAGGGGACGCAGACAAATTCAACCAGTGACCACAGTGGGATTGTACTCACCTGTCAACCGCATTCTGACCACTAAGCCACGCCGCCCTGGAAGGGGGGGGGGGGGTAGGGGTATTTCGAGGTAAAAAGGATAGAGATACTCGTCGGGAAACGTGAAAAATTACCCTAAAAATACCAAAGCGTGAAAGTCAAAGAATCTAAAAAATACCTAATAGCACAGTTTTCAAAACAGGATGGTGGAAATCGAAGAAAAAATACTTGCTCATTTTCTTTTTGCACCCCTAAAAATACAGTTTTTCGGAAATAGACTTGATTTTTCTCTGCATGAAAACCCCCCAAAATACCAAACTGCCAATTCTAACCCCTAAAAATACGACGAGCACACCTATCATACTAATTTAGGGAGTACATCCCCTTCCCCCCTCCTTTGGAAATGACATTGTCCATAGCAGTGAAATGTGTAGTATCAATAATGAAGTTGAGAAGAGCATCCTTACTTCAGCCGGAAGATCTGCAGACGGCGTGGTTGAATCAATTGATATAAAGTTCGGCAGACCAAAGTACTCTGAATCCGGTGTTGTCTGTGAAAGGTTTGTAATAGAACATGCTGTAATATTGCTCCTAATGTCTCTAAAGGATAACAGAACATTTGAGACGACATATAACAAAACTATTTCTTTACTTTCTTTTACAGACTCAAAAAGATGTCTTCACACTCATATCCAACACATTCAGTGAGCGCAAGAGGAATGACACTTTTCTATCCACCTATGTACATGCACACAGTACATACACAAAAACACACACGCGCTACTAAAATGAAACAAACCTCATCTTTGAATATTACTGCACCTTCATAAACATCATAATCAACCTATATATAACAAAAATAACATAAAACAAAAAAATAAAACAAGAAAGCAATGATCGTCTTTGTTCCGTTAATTACAAGTCGATAAACAGTAAAGGAGCATGTACATACACAGATATGAAATTCGATAATACGTAAATATTTAGGTTTTTTCTCCGGATCATGATACTCCCAGTTTTCTCCATCTGCAACGCCTACTTTCACGCCAAGATCTGAGTCGTAGAGTGATTTTATAACATTAACCTCTGACTAGGAAGAACGGGCATTGACCTTAAATAAAGTATTTATTATTTTTATCTTATTTAAATTATCTTAACCAGGGAGTTTCAAAGTATAAAAACCTTTAGACCCGAGTACGAATACAAGATTTTCAGAGCGCGCACACATTTATGCCAGCAAACTCGTAGTCGAGAGACCACTTTTGCTAAAAATCTCGTCCTCTCGACAACGAAGAAGGGCTATGCCCGAAAGGACTGTTTAACGAACACTGACACCAAAAATTATAAAAAAATTTTATTGTAGCACTCTCGATGAGTTAGCCTATACAAGCACGCGCGCTCTTAAAATCTTGTACTCGTACTCGTGTCTATAAAGGATTTAACGCGTCTCGTGTCCGGCGCAAGCGACATTCACTAGCGTTGTTTTTGACATCTATTTTCATCACAGTTTTCCCGGATTTTTGTTACATTAGATCTCGCCCAATTGCTGTCCGAATATGGTTACTCAGCTTTTATGTTCAATTCTGCAGCCAAACCTCTAAGAAAGGTGCCCTCCTGACAATCGTGACAACCGATAGATACCAGATATTATACAGCGTTTGAAATGAATACCGCGTATTCTCTTGTCATCCAGTCACCAGGATGGAGTACACTTTGCAACGCAGTTGTGTAAATTACAAAATAAGACTTTCGTAATTGTCATCTCCAATAACAGAAATAATTTTTTCTCGCCATCATCCGTATAATATCTATCTTATCACACTTCAAAACGGAACGCATTTTGCTCAAAGTCTTTTAAGTAGAGTCAAATGGAATTTGTTTAACGTTGCACTTTGCGCCAGTATTACAGGCTGACATATTGTAATATCATAGCGTAATATCAGCGTCTGTACCTTAACGTTGGAAGGAAGTACTTCTGGAATCTGTGGTGGAGTGATGGGTCTTGAGTCTCCATCTATTGACTCCTGGAAAGAAAACCGATGCCACTGAAGCTTTTTTTTCTTAGGCAAATGACAGACTGATATAACCTGATAATGTAGGGGCACTTCATAAGTTCTTAATAGTAATTGTGCACTAAATATTAACACTGTCGGTTCAACGGATGAATATTAGTTTCCACTGTGAATCTAGATTTAGATAAATTGTACCTTGAAAGCATACATTTTGAACTAAGGCAATACATTCGCCCTAAAACAGTTAACTTTTTAAAACTGTCTTTAATATAACCATGATCATAATTAACAACATCATGGCCGTTGTATTCGTCATCGTCATAATTTTCATTATCGTTTTCAGATTATCATCATCACTACATCCATCACTTATTTATTTTCATTTCAGACCATTTAAGACTAAAAGCTAAATCTTATTACGAGCCTAAGTGGCCCATTGGAGCCGGTGCTTATCTCCGGTTTCTGTGGTGTTAAGCAGATGAGAGTCATTGACTTCCCCTGGACGGGACACTAATCCATCACAGGTTAACCCCCAGCAGAAGCTGATACTCATTTTACCGACCTCGTAAGGATGGAAAGCTGAGTCAACTTTGGCGGAAAAGAAGGTCACACAAATGTTCAAAAATTGGCTGAGCCAGGAACTTGAACCCACCACCTTGTGGTTAGACTGAGGCAGAGCTTCTTACTCTGCACCAACCATACCGCCGTTATTTTCAAACCATTACCATTATCGTCATCATCACCATTGTTACAGCCATTAATGCAAGCAGGTTCTAGTGTTTTATATTAAAGTTTTAACGTAAGTGAATTTTAGTGTTTTAGCATTAATGAAAATATCTGAAGTCACAACTGACCTTTGTCGAGCTCCTGCTGGAGATAGATCCCCTGGCTGAGTAGCTTGACAGCGTGCTGTCGTACGAGTGAAGCGAGTCTGAGTCCCCGTTGCAATGAAACAGCTTCTTGGTCTGTTGAAAATATGAACACTCGAACTCATCATCTCCCTAACAGATTGTATTCAAGGGCAGGTAAGTGGTGGTCAGTTTTGATGCATGCTTCAGGATTTGTGGCAAGAAAACTCATCCCTTGGCATCCAAAAATCGATAACATCTATACAAAGACAATATATAATGATGATGATGATGATGACGGTGATGGTGATGATGATGATGATGATAATGAAGATGATGGTGATGGTGATGATGACGGTGATGATGGTTATGGTGATGGTCATTCTAATTTGCATGTCATTACTATTTATGACCGGCATATGACATTACATGTCAATTATTCACCAATGCAACTCAGCTTACAATGCCTTAGTTATCTTGCTGTTCAAGTAACATGAACAAGATGTTAACCTAGTTAGCTAACGACAAACTGTCTTGAGCGGAAATTTGACCTTGCTCACCGTGTGAGTTCCCGTGGCTCAGTGGTAGAGCATCCGACAAGTGTAAGGACGGTCATGGGTTCGAGTTCAATTTGAAGCTTGTTTCTTTTTTCAAGTTTCTTGTCTCTGCATGGTTTCATATTTGTTTTAAAGTTGAGTTTACTGGATATTAAAACATTCGTGCGCACAGCAGTCAAGTAAAACAAAACGAAAAAGAAGAAGCAGTAAACAACAGAAGGCTGAATAAAAAAAATAAAAGCACAATGGGAAAAACGACAGGCTAGAACGCACAGTAAATTTGTTTTACCTAGAACGAAGCCACATTGAATCTTACCGCAATTTCTGTCATTGCTTCAATCTCACGCTGCATGATCAACTCATCGTATCTGTCAAGATCTTTTGCCAGAACCGAGCCTCTAACTTCAGATAAAAGCGACTCCTGAAATAAAATTTAAATAAAAAAATTGTAAGTGCTTTTACACAGCACTATCAGTCGCACTCGCCACCAAATATAAAGGCCGTGTTACACGAGTCAACTTGCAACGACGATTTTTTGCGCAACAGCGTATCGTGGAAAATCGATCCTCGTGTAACATGTTACTGCGGACGATTTTCTGCGCAACGCTGGCCTCGAGCAATATGTTGCGAGTTTTTGAATTGGTTTCAAAAACTGGCAACACGATTCGCAACGTTGTTGCGCGGAAAATCGTCGTTGCAAGTTGACTCGTGTAACACGGCCTTAAAGGTTATGAAATATGATGCGCGTGCTGTAAAACGTAAGTAAACGGATAACGTGATAATAACGGTTTGATAAGAAAATGGGTATGTATCCGGTGATATCACAAACAAAATCAATAAACGAGTTAACATGAGGTAATAATAAAAAATATTTCAGTTTACTGACTGAGTTGCATTTAGAACTCGCACGACCTCTGGTTGTAGATCTTAAAATCCATTTAATGTTTTAGTAGTTGGGCCATTCGTAAGAAAAACTCTTGATCCATCCGTCAAGATCGAGTCTTCATCAAGTTTACGCTGCTCCATTTCTAGTTTAAGCATAAGTTCTTCGGCTCTAGACTGAGATTTCTCCATGGCCTCCATTTGGGTGTTTTGCATCTCTAACAGTTTTTCAGTTAAATTTGCGAAGGAGTCTTGGATAGTGGGTTTTCCTTTTCTGACTTTCTTTTTTGCTGAAGTTTGTTGTTTGGAACTTGAAGATGACTTTCGTTTATTTCCCTCGGTAGACTCGATCTCGTCTGAATCTGACTCATCATCCAAATCCCTTTGCGTTGTGCTATCATTGCTTGGTGATCCGCTACTACTACTTTCAAAAGACTGTAATTCTCCAGGCATTGTAACAACTGGTCTTGAGCCTAAAACCTCGTCAAAAAGCTCATAGAACGGGCTGGTTTTGTC
Organism: Palythoa mutuki; assembly: GCA_027575235.2. Lineage (NCBI taxonomy): Eukaryota > Metazoa > Cnidaria > Anthozoa > Zoantharia > Sphenopidae > Palythoa > Palythoa mutuki. The sequence continues at coordinate 4,664 of JAODFW021118781.1, read as the reverse complement.
CCTCTTCCGGTTTTTTTGCTGCTAGCTTTCGCCTCCTTGTAAGCTTGTTTCATGTTACGCAGCTTGTCTTTACACTGCTTCATTGTTTTTGTTGGCCTTACTTTGTTCACAGCATCAACTACCTTCTTCCAAGTTTCACTACTCTTGCTGCTCTCCAAATCATCAATTCTTTCCTTCTATTCCTGGACTAAAACTAAGTCTAACGCTTGGTTATCGGACCATCGGGCCTTGTCGATTTCCCGCCAGTTGGACTTGGACCAGTTGAGTTGTCGCTTTTTGATTCATTGGTCTGATTGGTTGTGGTTGTTTCAGTTGTATCGCTTGCTGGAGACTGTCGACGTCTTTCTTCTGGTGGAATTGATGGAGGAAAGCCGTAACTTGTATATGGAAGCATTGCAGGATGATTATAATAATTGGTAAATCTTACCTAGACAAGCTTCTAAAATTGCAAAAGCGAGCTCTCCGCTTTATCTTTTTCTCTGATTATAGTGAGCATGCAATTCCTCTATTTCTTGATGCTCAGATCTTACCGATAAAATTCCTTTATTATGAATCTATAGCTAATTTGATGTTTGACGTTCGAAATACGACAGCTCCGCCTAATATTCAAGATCTATTTCAAGATATATCTAATGTTCATTCTTACAATACACGCTCTTCTACCTCCAATAACTTTTATACCAAACCTTCTAGGCTATCCGTTCAAGCAAATTCCTTCTCTCGAATAGGAGTAAAAGTCTGGAATGAAATACCTCAGGCATTAAGAGATCTTTCCAAAAACGCATTTAAAAGGAAACTTAAGCAAATTTTATTCGACATTTTAGGTTCACAAGACTCTTATATAGATTTATCTCAGATAATAAAAAATGTAAAGTCCTGGTAATATTTTCCCTTACTGTCTTCTTCCAACTATAACATAATCTGTATCTGTACATTTAATATTTTAAGTTAGGTTTGTGAAATGGTTTTTCTTGTTATTACTTAATACTGTATTTCTTCCTTTTACTAATTAATTTTTGTCTGTATATATATATTTTAAATACGGTAATAGTTATTTTAACCAAAAATAAGTGGTCAGTTCAATCAATATTTATGGTAAAATTTTGGTCTACCAATTAAAAAATGGTCAAAGCAACCAAAGTTATCGTTAAAAAATGGCTAAAACAACCATAGTTAATGGTTAAATACAAAGTGAGTCTGAGATAAACATTTTTAATGGTCGTTTCAACCATCCAGTTTTTAGAGTGTGCCGGACCCCATGCATGCTCGCGCCTATTGCGCTCGATTCCTCGCGCGAGCTAGCAGTCCCAATCCGAAAAACGCTGTCCCTGGCCGAGAATGGTAGCACCAGCAGCACTTTCTACACTGCAGATGCCCAATGAGGGAGCTGATCCTTGTGATTGTTCCACCATTGTACCTTTCGCTCTTCTGTGTTGATAACCACATCTTCAGTGACAGCTAAGTAATCAGGGAGTTCAGCTTTTAAGCCATTGATAATTCCATCATCATCGAGAAAAGGGAAGATTCGCGGGGTCTCTACTGATTGCTGAGTTGGCTTCAGCCACTCTACACTGACAGGACACATGTTCCTCGCAGCCTTGAACGCTGACACTGAGTTGGACATTGAACTTTCTCAGAAACCAATTTATGGCTGGTTGGACACATACCTTTGCATGCTGTTCGAGGGCTTCTACGTTTTGGGCAGGATTTTCTTCGACGATTGCTGCCGCTACTGCATGCACGTTAGGAAAGTGGGGGATTTGGCAGGCTTCGGCAACAGTATGGAGTTTCTCATAACAGGAGAGCACGAGAGGGCCATCACCTTCCAAGAAATACGTTGTTTTCACAAAGTGCTCCCCAACATCGATAGTGATGGCGAGCTAGAGCTTCAGGTTGACTAGTCGTTCAGGATCAGAAAATACTGCTTGCATTTGAGGGAGTAATTGTGAACCGACATTAACGGCTGCTATCAAGAATTGCTCAATATATCCAAACTTCATCAATATTTGGTGATAGACTTCCCACCTTGACCACCATCTCGTCTCAATGTAAGATCTCGGTCTTTCGTCCATCAGATCTTTCAATAACATGCAGCTTTGCCTTGTAGCTATGACAAAAAAGGCGAATCCATACGCTACCGAACTCTAGAAGAGTTGGAATGACAAGATGATTCCCAATATTGTCAAGCGCGGTATGTGAGAAACACAAAACGTTGAGCATTTTAGGAAATATAAATGCAATCCTATCCAACGCTGCCTGGTTCACACTTGCACCATCTCTCGTGGCTGCGAGCAAAGGAATTGGCCTTGACTCCATAATCAACTAATAGGCACTGATTAAGCACTTGTGCAAGATCATCGGCATTTACTGATTTGGAAGACATATCTGACGAGATGTTGAATAATTAACAAATTATCATCAAAGAAACGCACGATCAGAGCGATTGCTTCTCCTTGTCGTGTACTTCCGTCAAAAATCATCGAAACATCTCTGGTCATGCCTGTCTGACCAGGCAAAGTCAATTCATTCTTGATCCTTTCGACTTCCTGCTTAAAAACAATTGGTATATACTGACCAAGATGAACACTTGCTGTGAGACGTTGGCTATTCTTCTTTAACAGGGACCGTAGCATGTCGATTTTCCCATAGGGATTTCAGCCCTCAGAAATTCTTCGACCACTTCCAGTCGGTAGATCCGTTCAGTTATGGGTAGAGTGCTGTCTTTCTGCGTGCTGTCACCCGCTCTAAGAGCCTCTATAATCGTCTGATCCTTCAGCTTAGACTTCTTCAGTTTGTCTTTACCATTTCCATGTTTCTCTGAAGCCAAGTGTGTAATTATAATACTCTTGTTTGTAGACACTATTTCGCGGCATGCCAAACAAAACAACTTCCCGTCTTTGATTGACAATTGTTCTCCTGGATATTGCTGAATCCGATCGTGTATGCTTATGTTTTTAAGCATCACAGTTCCCGCTAGTTTTATTTTTTCCACTGATTGATGGCACAGTACGCTCTCGAGCTATCTCTGCCTTGGCTTGCTGACTTCCATTGTTACACGATGACAACGTGGATGACGCCATCTTCAGGAACGAGTGTGATGGACTGGGTTTCTAGAAGGTAGCCGCTGACCTATCAAACCTATTCCCCAAGACTCTTCGACTCCTTTAACTAAAATGAGGGCAAAATCAAAATGCATCTGGGAGGCTTTGGACGACATCAATAAATTCCGATTGTGCTTTTTAACACAAAATTATACAAATAATCAATCCAAAATCCAAAATAATACTAGCAGTGCTTTTTTGGGATAAAATGTAAAAAAATGCTCGAGAAGCCAAATAATGCCAAAAAAGTGCTAGCACTATCGGTAAGAGCCTATCGACGCAGTAGCCACAAAAAGTAAAGAGCAACAATATATTTTTTCTCAGCCTTAGGACTCTAGTTGCTTCATTTTTACAAAACACAAATATTCAACCAATAGACCCGCAGCCCGGAAGGGCTACAGATAATAGCCCATGAGGCGAAGCTGAATAGGGCTATTGATCAGTGGCCCCTAAGGGCGAAGGGTCTTAGTATCACCCAACTAGTCGGACAGAAAAAGTAATAATAAAATTAGCAAATGCATGCTGAAGAAATATTTGTTTGGAAATAAACTGAAAGAAAGCGTCAGCGCTCAATTGCGCCCAAACTTTGAACTAAGTGTCGTCTTCTCGCCTGACATCAGCGTATAAAAACATTGTGAGACTGTCATTAAACTGTTCTTTCTCCAGCTCTTGTATAACTGTTTTGAATTTTGATTGATTTGCAAACCATTCTATAATAAAAAAGCGACAATATATTTGAAAAGACTTTTGAAAAAAGTAAAGCTTGATTTGTTTTGAATTTATAAACAAAGTTCGCAGTTTTGTCTAGTAACAAGAAAGCAACAAAATTTACTATTAAAGATCTTCATTTCGTACTTTGTTAGCCTTCTGGTCTTTTTTGGGATGAAATTATAAAGTAATTATCTTTTAAGATAATTAAAAGTCTCCTTTGAAAGTTGCACAAAACGCGAAGCGGCCGTAATTATTTTGGTAGGTTTTCAAAACCAGTGAATTTCGCTACTCGAGGAGTATTGCTAATGGTCCCCTAGTAGCGTAGCAAATCAAACACAGGATTTGTATCAGTAGTAGTCCCTTGTATTTTTTCTTCTTCTTTTCTTTTTCCTGCGCGCTTGTATAGCTATAATCTATGTTATATGTACTCAAAGCCTTTATTTCTTATATCCGCCTTACTTCTCTCCCACCACGTACATTGTAGATTATATGTAAAATATATTCAGTCAATTCAGCCAATGTCTAGTCTAACCTCCGGTTATTACAGTTGGCTGAGTACCTTCTTTTCTGTTAAATTTACTGTAAATAATTATAAATTAATATGGGCGATACTAATTAACATTAGTATAAATACACAGGTGATTATACAAAATCGCGCGCGCTGAATAATCACCTCCAGCGATTATCCAAAATGGCTGCCGGCGTGCTTTCGCTTGAAATAAATTATTTGTTATAATTAATTATGTCATTTTAGTTATCTTAATGGAGGGTACACGCTTTTGTTATAAGAACCAGTAATTTTTTTCCGAGGCTCGTTGTTCTTAATATTTTGGCGATTTTAGCCTCAATTTG
>JAODFW021118780.1:0-24876 GCA_027575235.2 Palythoa mutuki | reverse complement strand
ACTTGCCAACATAAAACGCTCTTCGTGCTTAACCGTTAGTTCATGGAAATATTCTGTATCTGTCAAGAAACCAAACGAATGTTATTGTTCTAATCGGGAACACTGAAAATCAGAGCTCTCAAAAGTTAAGGCTTTTTCAAAGAGTGGAATTTTTGTTATAAAATTGGATGCTGCGTCGGTGTTTCTATAGAAACAGTTTGATGATTTTTTAACTTTGAAACCGTAAGTAAAGAAATGAAACTGACGTTTCGGAATTTTTGGCCAAGCGCGTACCCAAACCAAGTGCTTATTCTATGAGTGTCGGGGAATGCTGCACCGGAAAATTTTTGATACCTGGAAATGCACCAATTTTCTAAAACCATGCACATTTATTCAAGTAATCAAGCAATGAGATGGCCAGTTTTTAGCTCGTGTAGAGCTATAGCAGTGGTTAGGGAGTCAGGATTTCATAGCGTAAACAATAGAAAATCTGCTATTAATTCTCGATCGTCTCCAGCTCGTCAGGCGTATTCATGTGATTGTTATACGTTAAAAGATCGCTCATAATGCTCTTATTCGGTTACCAATGAGAAGCGTAATAAAAATAGGTTTGATCGCTTTGACTTTCTTTCTTTCTGCTCAGTTGCATTCCTTTGTTGTTACGCTCCCGGCCATATACTTTGCAGTTCTTAGCAGCACTGTGGTATTTGTTTGGATTACTATATAATTTTTGTACCATTTAGTCAAGATATGTCTGTAATATACAAACTTAGAGGACTGAAATAAATGCGCACGTATTTGAATTATGTCATGGCAAACTTAACAAAGCGCCCAGTACTCACAGATATTCGATCTCGATACGCCTAAATTATGGAATTCAAAACCACATAATTTGCAATATCAGATCCCCGGCCTACTCAACATCTTATGTACTCCACGAGCTCACCACAGGATGGCTTTGATTTTAAGTTGAACTCAAAATAATACATATTAAAATCAAGGAAAACACTTTTTAGTTTCAATGGGGGAGGGGAGGGGGCTGCCCACTTCTACTCTACTCTTACTCGGACCATTGCATAAACAGCAAGTATTTCAAAGGACATCATTATATAGAAACGATCTGGATATCGTATTTTCTAGACTAGATTTAATATTCATCCTAGCCTTCAGTTACGTTGATGACGACGATTGTGTAGGTGCAGTGGTCGATGCAACACATCGAGCTAAGTTGGTCTGTTCTATCCAGTGAATACATCAAGATAAATTAGCGTCATTTTTAAATCCTTTTTGCAACTGAAGAGGCATCTTAAAACAGTATGTGGGAATTTTTCCAATATACTGGACACCGTTTTTGTAGGAATATGATATGGATCCACGTTATTCTTCCGCCGTTAAACTTAAACGATAAAATACTTATATTATTATTATATTATTGTAATATATATTTTTTTCGTCAATAAAATTCTTGAAATATTGAAAAATGAAAAATTGTATTATAATTATAGTACTTTAGATACCTTATTCTCAATTTTTATTGACGTTAGTTAACAAAATTTTACAATTAACTGATGTAAAATTTGGGTTTTAAGTTAATACAAACAAATTAAACAGATTTGATTTAAAGATGAATTATATAAAAGTTACTTAATCAGTATATGAGTATAAATCAAATATTAATTGTTGCACTATCCTAAGGGTAAGTTTCGAACCGGCACTCGCTGTTCATGCATACTAAGTACCAAACGAATACTAATTTAGATATAAGTTTGACAAAATTGTCAGCTTTAACTTCAAAAAATGTTACCAGCTTCTTCAGTTATAACAAATGTAATCTAGTCTTAAACATAAGGACGCGGTTTTTTTTTCTCTTCAACTAGTCTAATTGCAACTAATGTATAATAGATATTGGTGCTACACAACATTACTAGTATAATTAGGGTTTATTTACGTAAAATATTTGACTTTGAATGAAAGCGGAATTACGAATAACTGACGCATTTGTAATAAGAATAAATTCGCTCGAGTGTGGATTTTGACGTGACTGAACTGCATGCGTCGTGTGTCAGGAGCGAGCCGATTTACATCTTTTATAGACAGGAAGACAAAAAATGGCAAATGAATAGGTTAAACTTTACCTCAATGAGAACCGTAAACTGTAAGATTTATGTTGTACGTTCAAATGTATATTGTTCTTTTGACCTGGTCATTTATACTGGTACAAACAGTTGATTCGGTGTCCTTGGCCAGTAACGGTAAGTTCGTATTTTACTTCAGTCGGTGTATGCATATTTCATATTCTACCCTCAATTTTATACGTTGTATATGCAGTGCTTATAGAAACAAGAAAAATAATCTAAACTTTCTGTCAGAACAACTTTTCAAACTAAGCGTCGGAATACTCTACAACTCAGTTTAAAAGAATAATTTAGCAAGTGGTAACGACTTGACTTAGTCGGTTTGCACGCAAATCAGTCTTAAGTAGGTCTGTTTGAGCTTGGGAATGGGTAAAACTACAAAACGTTTCTGTTTGTTGATTGCTGAAGTCTGGCAAAACTCTCTAAACTAAAACAATTAAAGAATTTATAAAGCAGTTTGTATGAGTTGATTGTAAAGTATGGTGACAGTGCCGGTTTGTGAAATAAATTTTCTTACTGATCCATAAAATTGTCAACAAAAAGGAGTCAATGAAGCTAATCTCCGTTCAAATTGTAGCTAACTCAATCTTATGTAACATGTCATGTGGATGAATGTTGGCCCTTTTGCTTTAAACTTCTTCAATCAAAGACAGAAACATGCCAAAAGAATTATCCTCCTGAAATTAAAAAGTACAAAACTGAAATGAAAGATTGAAGCCCGCTTAATTCACATTAAGCGGAATTATTGTTTCGGCTCGATTAAAATCTTTGGCCGGTGCCGACTATGGTGAATTAAGTTACTAAAATGTTTTCATGCGCAATATGTTTTGATAGCGTGCAAGAATTTTGTCTGTACTCGGTAAAGTTGCATTGAAGGCAAAAACTATCGAACATGGTCCGGGCAGTATTTTTAGACTAAACGCTTTTCAGGGCCAATCATTTTTTTTTGAGACACGGTTGCTCCCTTTGAAGAACGACGATATCCATTGAGAGTGTATACTACCGTTGAAGATAGCTTTTTTTTAGTTTGGCACCTGAACCACAGCAGAACAAAATCAACAACTTATTCAACCAGACTCGTTTTAATTGAGCTCAAAAACATCTGTGTATAGTGTGTTTGGATTTTTATATAGTTCACATTGAGTTTTTGTGTTTTATGATGGTATACATTGAACTTTTATAATCGAAACGAATTATGCAACAACTCAAACTAGCCAACAAAACTGTATAACGGCCGCGATTCACTGACACTTTCCAACATAATGACTCTTCATGATCAGTATTTTGGTTCAAAACAAACTTTCGAAAGTAGGATATTTGGTTAGTTCAAAATTGAACTGAACAATACAGCTGTAATATTTTGCAAGAACTGTAACGGTGTGTAGCTTTGAGTTTAACGCATCTAACCACAACCCTAACCGCCTTTCTAGAAGGCGTTATAAGTATGATCCGAGTGACTGACAACTGAACTGGGCCCATTATTTTTAAAAGGCATTATAATGTGAAAGGCGAGCTAGAGAGAGTACTTTTCAGTTTCTAGAACAAAGAAACGTATTCTTATCAGTTTTTCTAGGACGCCTCGCCGTCTGAGGGGTCTCAACGGGATTTACTGTTAACCGTCAAACGGTCGTCAAGTGTCAAAACGCCAACTCACCGTCAATTAACCGTCAAAGTTGTTCCCCGCTGGGAACCTTTTTCTAGCCAGGGATCTCGGCCCAAGCCTCCACATTAACTTTGGCGACCTGGGGACTGGTAAATCTTTGTAAATCAGCTGCCATGTCCATAAATTTTTTCTTCATTTGCATTCGAAAGTCTTACGGCGACGACAGAAACGAATGCACACATTTATGGCAATTTTTTCGAGGAAGCACTCAATCCACATGGTCCTCGCCCGGCATTCTTCATCGAGTACATTGTAAAATATGTATATTTGTTACGATATGTAAACGCCTGCAGTTGGTCAGCGGTGTGTGTGTGTGTGTGTGTGAACAGCGATCACGAGTGACTGAGTAGTTTTGAATTTAGAAGAGTTTCCCAGCCTCTTTATTGAGTTATTTACTATTGAAACAACACTCTAATCTATCGTTGTTAAAATAAATTTACTCTTCCCCCAGCTAAGAATGAAAGGTGCAGGGAAAAGCTTGGATTGGAAGATGTTAAAATTCCAGACAGGTCAATCACTGCTTCGTCGAGCTACAGCAAACTTTACGCCCCTTATAACGGAAGGCTGAATCATCGAGCAAGAGGCTTTCACGGAGGCGCATGGTCTCCCAGGCAAAGTGACAAACGGCAGTGGTTTCAGGTTAGTAACAAACGCTTACTAGAACTGGGCTAACCACTCATTAAACAGATGCCACCTGCATGCCTTTTTGTTTGATAAGGTTTGCTTTATGTTTATGCTTGTTTTTCTTCTCTCGTCGTTACAACGTTTCGGCCAGGTTCTGCCATCTTCAGGAGAGTCACACGCAGAGGGAACAAGAGTCACGTGAAGTGGGAGGGAGAGTCCCGTGAGGAGGGCAGGAGAGTCACGTGAAGTGGGAGGGAAAGTTCCGTCAGGAGGGCCGGAGAATCACGCGCAGAGGGAAGGAGAGTCACGTGAAGTGGTAGGGAGTGTCCCGTGAGGAGGGCAGGAATGTCACGCAAAGAGGGCAGGAGAGTCACGTGAAGTAGGAGGAAGAGTCCCATGAGGAGGGCAGGAGAGTCACGCGAAGAGGGCAGGAGAGTCACGTGAGGAAGGCAGGAAAGTCACGAAAAAGGGGAGAAGAGTCACGTACTGATGGAAGAAGAGTTACGTGTAGGGGGAATGAGAGTCACTTGAAGAGAGCATTGGAGTCAAGTGTAGAGGAAAGGAGAGTCACGTAAAAAGGGAATGAGAGTCACGTGAAAAGGGCAAAAGTGTCACGTGAGGAAGCCAGGAGACCGAGAGTCACATAAAGAAATGACATTACCGAAACGTTGTGCCGATGACAGAAGAAAAGTGCAATGAGAAAGAAGCAGATTATCACGTATGCCCGAATCGAATTAGAGAAATTGAGAGTTGTTAACGTTCGTTTGGTAGATGGTAGATTTCGTTTCTTCTGTTAAACTTAACATGCATTTTCGTTTATAGATTTGGAGCTCGAAATATTACACATCTGAATAACGTGCATCTGGGCTTTCATCATAAATATATCAAATAAATTTACAAAACATATTTTGCCTCGGTTCGTTTCCCGAATAAAAGAAACAATTAAAAAAGCTTGCGTTTAACTTGTACATTTTTTAAAATTTGATAAAATCAAAATTTCATAAATTTTTTGTTATAGGTGGACTTTTCCCATCACGTGGTGGTCACGGGAGTCGCCACGCAAGGACGTGAGAATGCGGACGAATGGATAACAAGCTACATGTTGTCATACAGTGAAGATGGAGTGGAATATCGAACTTATTACGGACGAGAAAAACATGTGGTATAGTTAACGTGCATAGTGCAGACACCATATCTGCTGTTGTAAAAAAATTTCATGCTTTGGCAATATGTAGCAATTTACATCATGCTAATAAACTTATATTTTACCATCACTATTACTACTAATGCTACTACTACTAATGCTACTACTATTACTACTACTGCTGCTATTGCTGCTGCTACTACTACTACTACCATTACTACTACTACTGCTACTACTACTACTACTACTACTAATGCTGCTACTACTACTACTACTACTACTACTACTACTACTACTACTACTACTACTACTACTACTACCATTATCATTACCATTACCATTACCATTACCAATACCATTACCATTACCATTACCATTACCATTACCATTACCATTACCATTACCATTACCATTACCATTACTATTACTATTACTATTACTTTTACTACTACTTCTGCTGTTGCTGCTGCTGCTACTACCACTCAATAAAGCTGATACTGCTAAAACTACTATAACTTCTTCTGCCGCTACTGCTAACTGGAATCAGGTACCCTAGAATATATAAAAGATTATAATATCTGTTTCTTTGTACTTCATAGATATTTAAGGGTAACATCGACAGAAACACAGTAGTCAGGAATTTTCTACAACCTCCCATCGCTGCTGTTAAATTTATTCGAGTTCTTCCTGTAATGTGGCACAGAAGGATAGCTTTAAGAGCAGAGTTTCTTGGATGTGATTCAGGTATAATAAAGCATGAAAACTTTCCTCTACTGTGAACGGAAAGATTTAAACTATATTTTCTCTAAAGAAAAGTTCTAATCTGAAAGATATAGCTATACTATTATACCGTGTATGTGTACTATACTATTTATATTAATATACAGTTATTAATTCGCAAACAGCTAGTAATAATATGATTATATAAATAATATGTGTAGGCTTTTTTGGACTAAAGTAGTGAAATCTATGGCCTATGCAGTTAGAATCAAATAATTACATCACTCTACTGAATATATTATCATAAATCAGTTATGTATCACAATTTGAGGAACTTAAACTTGAGTTCAAAATATTATTGTGAAGCAAGTTAAGATTAACGTTGATTTTTGTCATTTAACGCAGCGGACAAATCCCATGAGAGCTCAACGGAAACCCAAAACATGTACATGTCCTACCTCAATGTACCTCGGCTTCATTTCTTGGGTAGATTTCAGGCTGACACGTGTACCACAAACAACAAGGTTGTCAACTATGACATCAATAAATTTACGCGTCGTAGCAAGCTGAATGCACAAGAACACCCTGACGGAGGAGGGGGATGGAACCCAAAAGGAACCAACGACTGGAGAATCGATCAGTGTCAAGTCACAAGGTTAGAGAGCGAGTTTTGTTTTTATGAAAAAGAAACTTTGTGAACTTTCATTTCTACGCGCCTCTTCGTTAAGATATTTCAAACTGATTGTAAGTTCCCAAATTTTAGTTCCGGTTCTCTTTACTAGATTTCGGATGTCATCCACCAGAGATCTCTATTCTGGAAATGTTTAATTTGATTCTGGATTCTTCCTTAATCTGAATTCTATATTCGTTTTGAATCTGAACTTTGCATTCTTCCTGAATCTGGATTCTAGATTTTTCTTGAATCTGGGTTTTGGAACCTTAATGAATCTGAATTCTGGATTCATTCTGAATCTGATCGAACTTGGAATTCCTCCTGAAGCTGGAATCTGGTTTTATCTTGGAGTTGTATTCTGATCATGAATTCCTCCTAAACCCGAGTTCTCGTTTTTTTCAATAATTGTCATCCTTGTGTTTTGATAGATGATGCTTAAAGATTTCGGATACCTATAGCGAAAATATTAATTTGATTCCGAATGCCAAATTACCTTGAGGCGACATACAGCCATTTAATTCTCAACAAATGCTCCAAGTAATTCTCGAATTTCTTCTTAATATTGGTTCTATTATTTTATTTTAGTGTCTGCTACTATGATGGAAAGTGTAAAACGTGGCAAGAACCTACGATCCAGGAGAAAATGCAAGGGAAAGTAAAGACAGATGATCCAGTTTTAGGAGCAACAGTAGCTGGTAAAGATAACAAGTTTTTACTCTTTGGCTTGAAACAAATCCAAGAACCATCAAACAATCTATTTCTTCACCCATTTTCCTCGATCTTAACACTCTAACTCCCAACCACAAGGTTCCGATTCACATCCTGGCTCAGCCGAATGTTGAACATTTGTGTGACCTTCTTTTCGACCAAAGTTGACTCAGCGTTTCATACTTACGAGGTCGGCAAAATGAGAACCAACTTTTGGTGAGGGCTAACCTGCGATGAGTTAGTGTCCTGTCCAAAGGGCTGCGGAAGCCTGAAATAAGCTCCGGCTCCAATAGGCCACTTCAGCTCGTAAGAGAAGTTAGCTTAGCTTTAGTTTTAGCTAAACAGAATAGAAAACAAAATTAAATATATTATTTTGAGTGTAATTAGAAAAAAACATACTAACCGACCAGAGAAAAGTCCCGATTCCTTCTCAATTGCAAAAAAATAATCTTGTTTTATTGGAAATACTTTTCTAAAAACGAGCTCTTCTGTTGCCGTGTTGGAGACTTTCACAACTCTTATTAAAAAGCTGCTGTGAATGTTTAATAGGCTAATTGTTCATAAAAATTATTTTATAGATGACACTTCTGGAACAGCTGCAAAAATAGTAGATCTGGATCCCCAAGACATGACTGTTTCTACCGTATATGGGTGGAGAATTAGGGTGGGTAATCTATTTTCAGCAGATTTCCAACCAGCACCGCTCAAGGGATATTGGTCCAAAAACCCCATACAAACAGCAAATAAAGGCGACTCTGGCAGTGGAGGAGAGTATCAATCTGTTTTGTTAAACATCAAATGGCTGAGTAAGGCGAATTCGTCCAAGTTTGTTAAGCAGATACGCTCTATAATGAAAAAAATTGGAAGCCAAGAGCTTTCAATTCATTTTAACGTTGATTTATTTGATATGAATCGAACATCTCCTTTGTTTACATGGGGACGAATTGCAGGAATCATAGGCATTCAAGGTCCGTCATCGTATGCTTTTCACCCCCATGGACGTGTCTTGCGGCCACAAACGGAAGTAATGCAAACACGGACGCAATTTATTATTGACGATCGTTTAAAATTGATTTCCCTTGATCTGGGAAACACTCTTCCTATTACAAAGAATGGAGGTTTTCCAAACTCGCTAGGAACATTAACCGTTGGCTTTGCTGAGGAAATTGAGCCAGAAGATTTGAACTGTAGCACCAGAATAAAATGGCTTGGCAAAGTACCCTACAAGCAACATCTTTGGTATCGCAACACCACAGGTGTTGTTTCCCTCCCAGTAAGTGTTGAAGATATTCATAAACTGTCCAACAGACGACTTATCCTTGCTCAGGTAAGATTTTTGTCGAGCACAGCTAACATACTGAAGGTAAAATTTATCGCTGAATTTATCTTAACTAATTACATGGGGTCAGAATACCTGATCTGTGTAGCTTTAGCTTTAAATACCCCAGTAAAACGAAGCACTTACAGAGGGAGGGGGTAAAGGGCGGCACCGCGGGATTCCATTAATACCAGTCAGTGTATGAACAGACGCACCTACCGACTTAAAATATAAGTTATCTTTACCTTTTCCTTGATGATAATCTATAAAACGTTCAATAGACATGAAACATGGACCAAGTTGTTCAAAAATCGGTTTGTTCTAATTCAAGATTAAACTCAACTTGAAGTTAAAATTTTTGTTCGAAGGAAATCAAGTCGATGACTTAAAGAACTTCAAAATAATCCCAAAGCTTACTTCAGGCACGAAAACTGAAACACTAGCTGCAGCTCAAATAAGGGTAGAAATTTCATAATTAATTAGAACTCTGTCATTAGAATTGTTTTATATCAAACCTATGTTATAGGGTAAACACAAAATTTCGGGTTGAGAGTTTTGGTGAACCCTTCAATTTAAAAAGGGTACCAGTGTGGATTATGCAAATTCAGGCACTCACTAGCTTTGTTTGTGTGTTTCGTAACCCACTCGTCATCATCGAATATATTTGGTCGCCCACCCAGATGACGGCAAGAATTATTTCCTGCATTCCCCCTTTCCATATTCCCTTCGCTCCATCCCCTTCCGGTAGCAGATACTTTCTGACCGGTCCTTAAAGAATAAAGTTGTTTCTGTTGTTAGTACGAATACAAATCTATAATTTAAACTAATTATAGGTAATACTTGTTTGGGTTCAATTGATGATAGATCATAACAGTTAATTATTTGTTGTTCCCTATGCCACCAGTTAATAACCTCTCAGTTTAACGAATGTCTGGTATTTCTTTCCTTTATTTTCTCTTTTCGTTTATTCCAATCTATTCTGATAGTAATAAAGCTGGTTTATATGTTGTAATTGATAGGTAACTGGAAACGAATCATCGTGCAATTGTTCGCGAATCTTTTTAGAAGAGGCAAAAGACGGACTCGAAGTTCGCCCTTGCGACGAATGGGTTTTCAGAAAAGAAGCCGGTGAAACAGTGTCTCTGAAGGTGTTTGTTACACGATTTGGTAGACTTCAGCCAAACATTACAGTTGAACTCGCCTCTATTGAGTCTTCGGGTGGTAGCAACGAACCAATAATAAACGTTCCTGTTCTCTACACTCCCACAGGACCAATCATATCTAACTCTAATGGAATAGCCACTATCACAATATATACCCGCGATCCAGGAAATCCGAGAAAGGTAATAGACGGTCAGATATACTTCTATTTATATGGTTTATCAAGTGAAGATCTTGACGATAATGACAAATCAGTTCGAATTCATGTTTACAATAACTACACATACTCTGGACCGCCAGACTGGATCACACACGTTTATCCCATTTTTAAGCAGTACGCCAATCTTTTTCCTGTAATGACTGAGCATTTTCTTGATCTGGGAAACTATGATGAAGTAATAAAGTCTAAAGAATTGATTGAAATGTCAATGAAGCTTCCAGAATCGCACCCTAATTACATGCCTGTTACTAGAGATTTGTCTCAAGCTAAGAAACAAATGATCCTCAAGTGGCTAGGACAAAAGCATCCTTTAAAAGGACGTGAAAAGGAATTGTATACAATACAACGATTGCGGGAACATCTCCAAATGGCGCTTCAAATTGAACACGCTACCATACCTCCATACCTTTCAGCTTTGGTTTCAATTAAACCGGGCTTTAACACAGAGGTAAAAAACATAATAAAAACAATTATTCGTCAGGAAATGCTTCATATGGCACTAGTGGCTAATTTATTGAATGCCATTGGAGGAAAACCTAAATTGTTCTACCGAGATTTCATTCTGCGATATCCATCGCGGCTTCCGGGAGAACTTCATCCTAAATTGGTAGTTCCTTTAGAAAAATGCTCGATCGGGCTAATCAGAAACGTTTTTATGAAAATAGAGGAACCTATTTTCACTGAACAACTTATGACAGATAGAAGAAGGCTTATGGAGATTTATCATCGCAATATGGATCATGTTGATGGAAGTGGTAATGTGTATATTAAAGATATAGGTAATCATAATTCAATGATGAATCAATTTGATAGTATAAAAAGAATAAGAGATGAACATATTAAGAAACACCGAGACAAAAATTATGAATTTGAAAGAAATACTGAAACAAGCCGTGATTTGGGGGACGCTCTTTCAAGAGAAAGAGACGAAGCTTCAAAAGAAGATAGGAATTCAAATAATATAGAATATAATTTATTTAAATCAGAAAAAGCATCACAAGAAGAGAAAACCTACAATTTAAATATAGAGAATAACTTATTTTTTACAAAATGCGTCCCTCGCGAAGAAGAAAATGAAAAACAGCAAAGAGATGACGGTGAACCAGATATGCAAGATCGCCTCGGGGATTTATGGAACGAACCTCTCTTAAGACACTACAACACAATTGGCAGCTTGTACAACCGCATCCTTAAGGCGTTGAGTTATCTTACCAACTGCGGACAGAACAATGGTATTTTCACTGGTGATCCAAAGCGCCAGATAACTCCTGATCATTGGATGTCACACAAAAAATCAGAGAAACCGAACATTTTTAAAGTTGTAGATTACAAGAGTGCAGTGGATGCAGTGAAGGAAATTGTGGAACAAGGCGAAGGTAGCTCACCGTGCAATCCTCTGGCGGTGTATGCGAACCATACCGATGAATTGTCACACTATTTTTTGTTTTCTTCCATTGTAGAAGGATATAATTTAACTATCTACCCTAAAGGAAAAAGCAGAAACCAGAACTGGCAAGAGGAGCAGAGTAAATCAAAGGTAAAGCTATGTACCAAAAGCGATATACCATTGAAATATCTACTGCCATGTTTACTCTTAAGAAAAAGCTGTCGTAGATGATACATTGGAAAGGTTGGTATTGTAGTTATGATTCCCTCTCTCATTTACATCATTACACCACTTTAAAATATCTGTTTTATTTTCTGGGGGTGTATGTTATTGATCCCATGTATCTTCCAGGAATGTCTTTTTCTGCGCAGTTAGTTTTCTTGGTTTCTTCCGATAAAATCAGCTTTCTGTTTTTGAACAGTAATGATGTTTTAAACAAATCAATTTTACTTTAAGGTTGGACCACCATTCACTATATATAGGAACTTACCCCTAGACATCCAAGGGATAGACACCTAGTTCACCAATTTTTTTTTGTTGGGTTTATTTGCTAAATAAGAACTTTGCTAAAAGTTAGATATGGGTGCCATTAACCCCTCCCCTCCCTCCTCCTCGGGTAAGATTGTTACTACAAATAGCTTTTAAAGCCGCATTAAGTCTCTGCTGCTGTGTGCCAGTACAAAATAATAAAAAGAGAATCGTACCAATAAAGTTTCCTTTTTTCAGCGATGCGAACAGATGTACAATTTTGATGGTCCGAAAATTCCTTTTGATCCAAGTGGTGTCTGGCCAATAAAAACAAACCCTCAGATGTCCACCTATCAAAACACAAGAATATTCGCAATGGCAAACACATTCAACAAGATTTACACTCAACTTCTAAAGAATCTAGAAAACGTATTTAACGGCCATCCTAATGCCATAAAAGACACAATGGGGCTTATGTACTCCGTGACACTCTACGCCAAACGATTGGTGTCAACACCACTGGACCCCAACGGCGATCCTCACACAGGCCCAAACGCTGCCCCAACATATACCTTTACATCTGATTAAATGTGAAAATAAACTTACAGTCTGTGACACGTCCCGCATTCTGACTGGCTACTATACCAGAGGTCCGATACTACGAGACTTTTATAGCTTCAGACTACCATCAGTTATGTTACATTTCGAATAGCCTGCGAACTGGCCCTTCTTTTCAGGATTTGAGCAAGCACTGCTAAGGAAGACTGGGAAGAAGAGAAGAAAACAAAGTCGTAGTCCTCACTCTGCTTCAAGGGCTCAAGTCCCGACAAGAGGGGCATGGCATTCGTATTTGTTGCGTTAGCGTGACTTAAAAAAAACGTTTGTTTTTTACGAGCTGGGTGAGGGACGGGGAGAACTGGTGAAATTTAGAGAGCCAGCTAAAAAATCTGGGTTTCAAGAGGGTGAGGCATTCCAAAAAAAAAAAATTGGAAATTGGGGTCACTCAAGAATTTATGGTTTAAGAGGATGGGGGCAACCACAAAAATTATTGAAAACAGGGGGGACATCTCCAATTCCACCATCATCTCCTCCACATCTACCTCGTAGATAATGAACGGTTATTAAATAGACCTCCTCTTACTGCCTCAATGTTTTCCCAATACAGTCCTCTCGGGAAATAAGACACTTTGTTTTATAACATTCTTTCGTGTCTTTCTCATTACCGCATCTGAAACAGAGAATCTTATTTCCCAAGAGGACTGTATTGGGAAAACATGCATTGAGGCAGTCCGAGGAGGTCTATTACGAGTCATTAGACTAAACGAATATACGCAAAGTACAGCCACTAACAGACACGAGGCTAAGATTGGTAGATCAAAACATTCAAGAGAACACTAGTGTGAATGCTGTTTGAGTACTGGCTTGAGCTGCAGTCTTAAACACAGCTGCAAAACCCACGATGAACTGGTACGAATGTCGTCCACCATTGTCGTTCAAAGACACGCGATTCACCATTCTTAGTCTCACTCTCATGCTAACTAGTACCCGGGAATATTGCATATGAATAACGTCTATAGAGCTCTTTCACATGACCTCATAGAGGTCATGTTGGTGTTCCTCGAACAAAAGAATTTTGATGATTTCTTGTTTAAAACACCAACATGGCCGCTCCGTCTTTTGTCTTTGGCGTCTCTAGGGTTTGTGTGAAAATGCTCTATAAGGATGAAAAAGCTAATGTTACGAGTAAGCGATTGAAGGGATATCCGCGATACACAGCTACCAAGAAAACAGGAAGCAATATTCTGATCCAACGATGAAAGAACCACGTTATCGCGTTACTGAACACAAAGCTTAAGCAACGAGATAATTCAAGCTAGCGAAACCATTCTTTTTATTTAGTAAAGTATGAAGTCTATGTAACGTAGACAGTATTTAAGAACGAAACGTTAATTGTACCTAGCAAATAAATGTATCACCCGACATTCGTATCGCAAATCATAACGTCTGATGGTACATGTCAAAAGTGAGAATGTTTCCTTTCTTCATCAACAGGAAGAGCACTAACAAAAACATTTCAATCTCTACCATCATCGTCACCAACTCACTCCATCACCCAACATCATTATATCACTACTAGGTCCATCATTTTCCATCAATTACCATCATCACCATCACCACCACCACCACAAGCACGCCATCAGCACCATCTCGAAAGCACGCCATAATTTCTCAAGCAAATTCACCAATTTTTTCTCTGCTATCTCTTTTATCGGCACAGAAAATGCTGTTCTCATATCAGTAAAGTTTCACCGATCACCGCTGTTTGTCTTTAACACCAAATTACCATTTTCATAGACATCATAATTAATAACATTTACTCCACTCATTTTGAAATTCCCAATGACAGTTACTCGCCTATTCCATCATTTTGTCCCCACTTCTTCCGTATTTTCGCTACCATGCCCCCACGGCGGGGTTTGTTCAAAAGTGTGTTTTTATCCCCGAGTTAAACCGATATTTTAAGAGGATTTTCTTCACCAAGAAAAAATTTACCCCGCACCAAAAGTAATGTGTAGATATTCTAAAAAAGATGTCAACCCAAATCACTCCCTAATGGTTGGAAACAGAAAGATAGGTTCAAATTTTAACTCTTGGGTTAGTGGCAATCAGCTTTTGAAGAACATGACCTTACAATAAGTTCCCTTTTAATTAATCCCAAATTGTGAGATTTTTTACTTTGTTAAGAGCCTCATGGCAAAAATACTCTATCGTTTCATTTATCCGGTCTTTAACACACATATATACAGTGTAAGATTTTTATATATGTATGTTTTTATACTTTGCATTTATTTGACATTATAACATTAGGTTGTATTTTCGTTTTGAAACATTTCCCCTTGCGGACTAGTTTTTGAAATCCATTTCACTTGTCGAGATTGCGGAAACAAAGAATAGACCATTTCACAGTTCCTGAAAGGTAACCAAGCCTCTACATGAAACCGAGGCAAAGGTTGACCTGGCACAGTCATAGAAGAGGAAATAATTATCATAAGAAAGAAATGTATTAGCATGTTTATTATTTCCACTTCTCCAACTGTGCGAGGTCAACCTTCGCCTCAGTTTCATGGAGAAGCTTGGTGTGAAATGGTCTAATAGAAATTTCTAAAGATAGTGGAAACACGTTTCAACTCCAAAGGCATCGAAAAAGAATAAGCGACCAAGGGGCGTAACAGAGGAAATCCGGTGGTCATCAACAAAATACTTAGCATTCATGACTGCTACAGTAATAATGATATGCGAACACGGAACAGGATAACTTCATCAACGACTAAAATTGAGATTGATGTAAACATCTGTACCAGTGCCGGAGCTTTGTCAAAACACGTGACCATTTCTGAACACACGTGACCATTTTATGACGTTCACAGCCTTAGTTTATCAAAACGGAAGTGAAAAATTAACATGCCAGACAATATCGTTTCATTTTTGGACCACAAAACATAACTTCATTCCATAACTAAGTAACGAAACCAAATTGGGAGGATAGGATAAAGCAAATTGCTGCGTTTCATGAAATTAAGAAATGAAAGAAACAAAATTGGAACTAGACACGAGCGTTTTCTGTTGAACCAACAACAAATATTTACTTGACGAGTTTCAGCACTATATTGTAAGGAAAGCAGAAATAGTCAATATCTATAATTAACTTAGAGAATTGTTCAAAATCGTATTTTGGCGATGAGGTATAAATTTACTTGTCAACAAGCATTTTTCTAAATTTTCCTCATAAACCATAGCATCTCCACCCATCCCCAAACTTACAGCAACATGAAGCTTATACAACCATCTGCTTCCCTCTCCCAAGAAATATAATAATTAAAAGGTTTGACAACATGAGATTTTTTCAGTCTTTTTGTTTTTGTATCTAGCAAGAGAGCTAGTTCGCTTTGTAACACCACAATCAATCATGTAATTTTGGGTATCCTTCGTGATCCTGTGGTCTGGACATACTGAGTGCAACATGAAGCATCTTCAGCTGGTTCGGAATCATCACCTGGAATGGAAAACGTCCTAAGATTTCATCGAGGTTACGTGTTTCCTTCGCTTTCTTCTGCTGCTCGCTTTGTCGCAGCCTTGTCATAGTCCGAAATTAATTTCTTAATGTAGTCCAGTTTAGGATGAAGTTCTTGGTAGCGACGTTTTATTGCTTGCCACTCCTGGTTCTGTGAAGGGCAAAAGTACCATTAGAACAGGAGCGTAAAATTTCTATCAACTGCCAACAGAAATTACGAGACAGTAATAAAGGCAATCTGGCCGGCTTGTAACAAAGTTTAGGGAGAAAATTAGGGGCTTTTTCTCGGAAAAATTTAAGATTTTTAGGGATAAACAGCAAACAATTAGGGCTATATCAGGGCTTTAATGTTGAAAAAAAGACAGCTTACATTTGTCTCGCTGAAATTCATACTCCAATGAAAATTAGTCAATAAAACTGATAATGACCGAGACTAGAAAAAGATTGTGTAATTCTCATCATAAAATGACTGTTATACATGGAGTATAAGAAATCTGAAGCCGCTGACTGACATTGATATCACGTCCGAACAGTGATACAAGTTGAAGGATTTCCTTTGGAATTAGTCCATAGATAATCTATTGATGCGGATTCCATATAAAGCAATGACAATGACACAAGCCACGCCAAAACATGATCACAAAGGGAAAAAGGAAGGGATTGCCATGAAAGTATGGCTTTTTAGGGCATGCAAAATTAATTAGGGACTATTTTACGATTTTAAGGATGCCAGAATGCCTGTTATTATAATTGTATTAGTAGAAGTCTCTTGAAAAAGAAGAAAAAAAGATACCCTTTTAATTAACTGTTTTAATTTTTTCAATGAATGCCGATGATATACATGCAGTTTTCTCGTGATCGGCTATCTCTCAAGTGAAACTTATTTTAGTAATGACCCAAATTAACTTTTACGCCTTTTTGTGCTACCTTTGTTTTGTGTGGAACTGCTTTGTCAATTACAAGCTTCAAGTCGTCTACAGAAACGACGGAAAACCGGGAATTACAAACGCTATATTGGATTGGTAGTTTGCATCACCTGATAGATAGTGAGTACGAAAGCTAATCAGATTACAGAATTTGCAATAGAAAGAAAATAGATTTCTACTGATTAAAGTTGGTTTTGACTGCGCACAAAACCACTGAATACCATTGAAGCGTAACAGTGCGAGATTACTGAAGGTTCTCCACAGGCATCTCTAATTTTTATTCTTTAAGGCCCAGAGCAAGTACCGCAAGGTGTATGTTGGGATCTAAATCATAACAAGAAAAAAAGTTCTCCCTTTTCACTCTTCCCTTTCTAGCTCCCATTACTTTTCTTTACTTTTTGATCCTCCAGGGGTCTAAGAAATAGGCTTCAGTATATGCATAACTTTTTGCAAATCTTTGTATTTGAATTTGTATATAAAGCTTTCTTAAAATACTAAGTTGATGAAAAGAAGTACTCGAGTGCTTTCTATATATTGGAATCAATATATTGAGACACAATAGTTATACTAAAGTTAAACCATTCTATTTATTTCAGTATTAAAACAAATTATCTTTTCCCCAACCAAATAAACACAACTGATTGCAAAGGATTTTAGCAGAATCGAAGTCGAATAACACTGTTCACCGAGATAAAAAAAAAATTAATACGTTGCGTTTGCTATGGAGAAAAACACGGCAACTCACCTCCGCAATCTCTTTGTAAAGCCTCTCAACTTGTTTCCCAATTTCCTGTTTGGATAATTTTGGAAGAATTAACAAGTTATAAACAAAATATTTCAAGTATTTTTTCCAAGAAAAAAAGAAAACATTTCATTATCATCATCATCATCATCATCATATCGTCATCAGCAAACCATTTAAAAACTTTAGGTACAAATAATAAAATACTCAACAATTTACAAACCTTGGCTTCCTTGCTCTCCGGAGGATATTTCCTGTAATTGTTATCTAATTCAGTAAATTTTTTAGTCTGAACGTCAATACTGCGCCTGAGTTCCAGATACTCATCAAATTCTGCTTGAAAGTCTCTCTTATAAGCACAGCGCTGTTCAGAACTAGTAATTTGCTTGTATTTTCTGCAAAAACAATGTTTAACAGTAAGACAAGATTTCATCATCGTTACAATCATCAGCATTATAATCAGCATTACCATCAACATCATTACGATCATCATCATCACCATCGTCATCGTCGTCATCATCATCATCACGATCATCCTTATGATCATCATTACAATCAACATCATCATCAACATTTCCGTTATCATTATCATTACGATCATTATCATCATTACGATCAGCAGCATCATCACCATCGTCGTCATCATCAAGTGTACTTTCATAGCGCTATGAAGCACAAAAATGACATTTTGCTGTCTCCAAGTTCTGAGAGTTTGTAGTTTCACAAAAAAAACTAACTATGTACGCGCTTCGTATATTGCCTTTCTCTTTCTTTAGTCGGAAAATTATAATTTTGTAAAAGAAATAAAACATGTTTTCCGTGCCTTCATAGCCTGGTGAAAACCTCGGCAAAGTTTGAAAGAATTCTCGAGCAGCTGAAAACTCTCGACTGTGTCTCTGGTTTTCACTAATCTCTTGAATACAACAACAACAACAACAATCTTTAATTGTGCCTTTAACTTAAGAATTCTAAAACAACTCTACTACTCTCTAGTTTACCCACATTTAACTTATGGAATCCTTGTCTGGGGTAACACTTATACAACCACTAATCTGATAAGCATGAATTCTCCCAAAATGTCGCCTAAATTTTCATCACGCTGTGAAGGCACATAAAACATTTTTTATTTCTTACATGAAAAGCCAAGCTGATCGTCTAAGAGCTTACAATGAACCGAGCAAACATACAACTTAATAAAATGCATAATTGAACAATATTAAGAAACGTTAATAGTGATTCAAAAAGAAAACAAGAAAGGAATATCCTATTAAAAATATTCAATTTGTACAGCATTTCTTTAACTTCCTACCCGTTTGTTATTGCACAGAAACGTAAAACAAAACTGTCCAGTTCAAACTTACTTCATGTAATCAGGAATATCTTCATCTGTTGGAGCGTGATGTGTTGGCTTTTTCGATTCATTTATTTTCTTACATATGGTGTTTTTAGAAGGATCCTTTCCTGACACGTTTGTTGGGTCTTTATAATCATTTAACAATGATGAAGTTTTTTTCGAGTTATTTAGTAGAGAAGAGTTCTTCAAATTCGTGAATGATGCATCCTTCTTGGCTTCTAAAGTCTTTGTTTTACGATTAGCCTTCGAATGTCCGTTATTTACTTTTGGTTGTGGTTTCGGGTCTTTAGAAATAGAACTAGAAGAATTTGGATTCAAAAGAGCAGTCTTTGTAGGTGAGCTTGTAGTATTATTATTATTGTTTGTGTTAACGGGAGAAACGCGCATTTTCTTTGTCAACGGCAAACCATCACTTGGATTACGCCTCTTCCGATCCTGCAAAAATAAGGTAAAATAATTATTGTTACTCGGTTTGGAGCAAGCTTGTAACATAGTTGGTAAATGCACTGCAGTCGGTGCTGGAGGTTCTCAGTTCGATTCTTAGCGACCTCCAACGTCTGTTTTGACTTTCCTTTGATCCGTGTAGCTTTAGTTTTAAATACCCGTAGAACGGAGCAGTGACAGAGGGAAAGGGTAAAGAGTGCACCGTCGGCTTCCATTGACACCAGTTCTATGAAATGACAGAACTTCTGACATTAAATAAAAGTCACCTTTTTTGTTAGAGAATAAAACTAAAACTAGGCTGCGAAATAAACGGAGAAAACTGGGCCAAAGCTTCGAGGTTTGAAAATGATTGTATTTTGTAAATCACGAACAAACGTAACCAAAACTATTGTTTAATGACCAACGATCATAGATGCACCTTATGTACATGTTATATTTAAATGGTCTCGATAGCAGAATATAACGGCGGCGTGGTTGGCGCAGTGGTAAGATCTCTGCCTTCTAACCACAAGGTCCCAGGTTCAACTCCCAGCTTAGATGAGTCTTGAACATTTGTGTGACCATCTTTTCCGCCAAAGCGTTTTACAGAGAAATATATGAAAAGTTGTCTCGCCCCGAGTAACTCGGTTAGGTGAGATATCCCTTCGTCCTGGGATAACTTTTTCCATATAAACGGGCCCTTAGTTAGTGAAACTACAAAGAAAATTACAATGCTACTTTGTTTCATGTTGGGTACAGAGTCACAGTTATGATCTTTTGTTCTAGGAACTGTATGATGCTTCGTTGGTCTATTGGCCATTTGCTCATTTACATCTCAAGGCCTTTTGTAAACTGTGCACGAATATGACCACAGGGAAAACAGAGGTCAAACACATATTTAACAAAGAAAGTCATCAGTTTTTCAACCAGTTCGGTGGTTTTGTTGATGATGCACTGCTCACAAAAGGAAAAAAAAAGAAAAAAAACGGCCAAAGAGGCATTACACAGAACAATCCAACAAATAATATGAAAAAAATCATGAATATCCATCAAACATGAAAAGAGCTCCAGTCCACCCTTTTACGATTTGTACCGAATACTGATATAAGTTTCAAGGAATTTAAATAGGTTTAACGACATTATTGAACAAAAAGCCAACCGCATATAAATAGGAATCCTTGAGCAAATGTTTCACTGCTACCACGTATTTTTAAGTATCAATGTTTCAAAAAAGTCCATACCGAGCTGTCCTTAGGTGAACTGGTTCCCTCAGATGTTTTCAGATGTGCACTTGTTCCTTCATCTTGCATGTTTCTGAGGATACACAGTGGATATTAACACTGTTAAAACATTCTATTTGTCATTATTCTAGTAGCAGCCTTGCAATGCAATACGTTGGATATATATTCAAAAGCAGTTATCCTAGGATCAAGTCCCATTTGGAGTCCACCCCATATGTTTTTTAAAAAGCCACTTTATCTGTTTCATTCCAGCTTTCTTTTAAAACTGTATTGCGCTTGCTTTTGTATACGGTCTCAAAGTTTCTAGCATCAAAGGAATTGAATGGAGTTTTAATCAGGACTTCTGCAATAACGAAGCAGCACTAAGCTATATGAAACCAAAACTGCTAAGAGAAAGCTTTGACAAAAATCAGTATAATTCATTTTCTCCTGTTTTAAACTAAACTGAACTGTAAGAACCAAAGAACAACATCAGCTTTTCTACTTCATAAATACTAGACTTTAATCAAACAGTGCAGGTACACTAAAACCAAAGTCACATCGTTGGTTCCCTTAACTTTTGAGTCAATTCTTCGGTGAAGCCATTCAAAAAATCGGAAGAACATGTTACCTCAGACGAGGAAACCAATAACTACACTATTTCATCACCTTTGGACTTGTTGCTTGTCAGTTTCACTGTAATCTTGCCACGAGTCCACCTGTTATGAACGTACAAATGTTATGGATACGAAGTGCATAACTCCGACACTGTTTGGCTAAATTTTACAGCAGAATAGGCCCTTTGCAGGACTTGGTCACATGATACAAATAATGATATACTGGGCCGCAACAGAATGTGCTAGACTTCACTGGGAAATGTAAAACAAAGAAAAATCACACTTTTCTTGTTAATTGTGTTTTGTCTTGGAGTCTAGCACATTATTTTGCGTCTCAGTATATCATTATTTGTACCATGTGACCAAGTCCTGCAAAGGGCCTAAGCCCACAAAGCATTTCACCACCAAGCCTCACTTTGCTGCCCCAGTGCCGTCATCACCCGAGCGGCATCACGTAACTCTTGTATTCTATTGTCACAATTTATTTACTTTTGTTGTTAGCAATGTAAAAATTTTGGGCTTTCGCTTAGGGAAATGTCCAACTGCACTTAAAAACTTCAGAATTATGGATTTGTCAATTGAAGTTGTAAATTAATTATTAATCTTTAATTTTTTTTAAAAAAAATATGTGCAATACCTTTAATTATCACTTAAGTTTTGGTAGTTATTTGAATCAATTTGGCACACCTTTTACACAACATAATGGACATGTTATTAACTGAGGAAGATTTTTATATTTTATAACTGTAGGTAAAGAAATTTTGCATGAATTAAAATTTATCGTCGCACTAAAAATGGGTAAGCCGATGGAATTCTAGGTTGGAAATTTTAAGATTTAAGAATTTGTAGCTTTCTGCACTAGTTCAGAAAAATATGTAATTGTTTACCAATTTTACAACTGCCATCATCTGAAATAAAATGAATGAGTTTGAATAAATTGTTTCCACGAGAAGTACATGAGAGCCACAACAAGTTCTGCGTTAACTTCCCCAAAACACAAAAGGCACAATACGCTGTGCTAAAAGTCAAAGTTTTATTCATATCTCCACAGGGACTGGGTTTAAACTAGTAAAAGTTTTCGAACACTGTCCACAATGCTTTCAAACACACTCTTTTTTTCATAGGAACTTTTAAAGTTTCAACTGAGAAATGCTTTCCTTCTCAAATATACCAGTAACATGATAAGAAGGAATGATACAATAATTTTCTTCTTATTTGCTGAAACCATTTCCGAAACGTTTTAGTTAAATTTTCCAGAGCTTCTTTCAAACTCAAAACATTTTAGTGGAATTCAGCTGAACCCAACAAAAAATCGGCTCGTGTGTGCCGAGCTCTTTATCCCGACAAGTTGTCGCCGACAAAAAATCGGTGGCTTCCCGACAAAAAATCGGTACGTGTGTAGTAGGCTTAATTTGTACTTTAAACCACTACACAAAGGAATGGTCACCGGTTCACACTTTTGCCCTGACATGGCAAGCGATAAACAAACAGATAATACCACAACGGGGAGCATAAATCTCGTGACGCATAAATTTTGAAAACTGAACGCCATTTTGTTCGACATACGTCTCAAGAAGCACAACCTCTGACATAAAAATTGCATTGCGAGAACACTCGCTCTTCGAAAGTTCCCTGAAGTCACTCAATACATGAATGACATTTGTCGTGATCTGTCCAATCACAAGAAGGGCTCCTATTTTCTCATTGGTTAATCCATCAGAAATTGACCAAACAACGGCACAGTGTCAAGGAGCTTGAATGTATTTATATTAAAATCACACGGGGAGTGTGTTTATGGGAAAAGACAACTTTAACCTATTTATTCGCCATTTTCCCAGTGATATTACGTTTATGGGTCTGTGATAGATATCAAGCGAGATATCGTATGGAAACTAGAAACACCGCTGTTTCTAGAAAAAAAAAGGGTAAAAAAATAGACAAATAACAAGCTACCCTTTTTTTCTGTTCCCTATGAGAATTACTTAGAACTTTTGACTACAAACGCTCGGCGAAAACCTTTATCCCTGATGTTGGTTTTTAACGAAAAAACGTTCGGAAAATTTTATATACTTCATATATTTTAGGAAATGAAATTAGAATGTTTTGTCTTCAATCTAACAAGCAAAACGTAATTCGTCGAAATGTCTCAAATAGCAATTAAAAGCTGGTTTTCATATAGCTATTACGGGTCGTATCGGGTCAAAGATTTGAAGTTGAAAGGATCCGATTTCCATACGGTCTATGTGCCCGAAATGCAAGATCATCCCACAGAACTCGGTTGAACTTGAAGGCCTGAGGCCGACAACATAGTGTTTGGCGGGAACTTTATACCAAATGGCGGATGTCTTTCGACAGTGATTTTGATGGCGGCTTTTTGTTTTAGGTGTCTTTAGAATTTGTAATTTACTTTTTTCGCAATATTAAGCAATACCATTTCTATTTGTGAGCAAGGTGAATTTGCATGGTTGTCAATGGGAGAAAATTCGCCTGACTGCGAGGTTTCGGCGATTAAAGAAAGGTTAGCCGTTTAGGCCTACTTTATTGCAGAATAAAAATTTTAGAAAGTTTTTTTCTTAGAATGAACAAGGGCTTATAGTTATGGAGGTAAACTACCGCTACAATGTTCAAAAATTGCGGATTAGTTTAACTTGTATGGGCTTCAGGTCGCCGAAAAACGGGTGTATTCGAGCTAGTCATTTAAAATTGCGGTGCTGTGCAGCAGTTTTTTGAAATTGGTTTACAAGGATCCAGCCGTTTCAAAAGGATACGGATAACGGCGGAACGACAGATATCAAATACCTTGGATTTTGATTTCTGCCTTTTGACACTGCCTTTTTCCATTTTTTTGGTCAGTAACGTCAGGCTGCCCAGGCACAAAATTAGTGTGGACTTATAAATACAGTGTTTGTATGGAATCACCCGTTATAGAAAAGAAAAGGAAAGGGCAACAAAATCGCTTAAAATGCCCAAAAAACCAGCTACAAAGGATCAACAGACTACCAGAAGCAACATCAAATCAAGGTTAGTCAAATTTTATTGAAAATCCTACTTGCAGCTTTACTTCGCGATTGATTCCATACAAACACTGTATTTATAAGTCCACTAATTTTGTGCCTGGACTGCCTGTGGTATAACTCGTGAACATTGTGGTGCGTTGCACGGACAGAATAATATGTACAGACAATTTAAAACTCGTAACCTGATAAGTAATGGTAATAGGACTGAGTGGAGTCCAATTCGGTCTGTTATTATACATTCAGCTCTCTAACTCCTTTTTGATTGGCCGAAAGCCTACAGTGAATTTTCGAAATCAGCGCCCGTG
>JAODFW021117814.1:0-16180 GCA_027575235.2 Palythoa mutuki | reverse complement strand
ATAGCGCGAAGTCAAAAAATTTTGAATGGTGCGTAATGGGCAGCCAAGTGTTAAACATTTGTATAACCTTTTATTCAGCCAAAGTTGACTCAGCTTTCCATCCTCCCGAGGTTGGTAAAATGAGTATCAGCTTCTGCTGGGGACAAACATGCGACGGGTGTCTCGCTTGCCTGACGCTACAGTAACCGAAGATAACCACAGCCTCCAAAGGGCCACTTAGGCTCGTAAATGGATATAGCTTTTAGCTTCGCGTAATGTAAATTGCAGAAATCGAGGCGCGCACAAATGCGCATATAATAAGTACTTCGGTCGACATACTACAAGCTTTTTTTTCTAAGAACAACTTTATAAGAACGAGGATCAATTTGCCAATATTTAAGAACAATTTAAGAACAAGCTCAGGCTGTGGCTTGATAGCTAGGAAAGTTCTTGTGGTAGAAAATTGACTAAAACTTATAGCATAAAACAGAAAAAGACTTACTGTAAAGACTGCTCAACAAACAATGAGGGTAGTTCACCTCTAAATTCAGCCTTACAATACACGTGTGGCGTGTTTCTGAAGAGAAAAGTTTGACGTTATTTACCATAACAAAGCTTACTTACCCTGAGAGCGCACGCAAATAGATGCGGCACAGCAAGATTGAAAATGTGATCCGGTCATTATGCAGCATACCGCGGGCAACGCGGTTGTACACAACCTATTAAAATAAATATTGATTAGTTCAGTCAGTAGAACAATGTCTCCCACTAAAAATAAAAGATTTGTCATAAGGTTACCATACACCTTCAGAGAAGTTTTGAGTCAAAACGATACAGTGCGTCTGTTTTAAACCATAGATACCTAAACGCCGGCATATATCAAATTAAAGCTTATAGAGTTAGCTTTCAAACTAAACTAAAATTTTTGAATTACAATGAGTTTTTGGGTAGGTGTTTTACATTCTCTATAAACCAGCAACAAAGTCGCCTTTCAAAAGTTACAAGTTCAAGCGATTTTTGATATTTAATGATTTAATTAATCCTCCAGTGTTTCCAGATCAAAAGTGCTAAACAACGTGTCTGCGTTTTTTCATATTAATGACACTGAAAAAACTTACCGCGCTTTTTTGAATTAGGCTTTAAAAAAATCTATAGACCGTGCAAAAGTTGCCTAAAAAAGTTTGCATATATTGAAGAAGCTACTGTGCAAATTTTAGAGAAAACGAACAACTTCCCTCTGAGTTAAAATTCTCGAAAGGCGTCTTTGTCACAGATGTTTTTAGAGAACGTAAAAAAATCTAAAAATTCATTTAAATTCAAAATTTTTAGCACAGTTCGAAAGCCAGCTATATGGGCTGTAATTTGATGTAGTTTAGGTATCCTCGGTTTAAAACAGATCCACTCAACAAATATGAAATAGACCATTTCACAGTTCCTGAAAGGTAACCAAGCTTCCACATGAAACCGTGGGAAAGGTTGACCTCGTATAGTGAGAGAAGTGGAAATAATCTACATGCTAATAATTTTCTTTCTTATGATAATTATTTACACTTCCCTAACTGTGCCAGGTCAACCTTCGCCTCGATTTCATGTAGAGGCTTGGTTACCTTTCAGGAACTGTGAAATGGTCCATTACAACAGAATATTCAATAGGGGCGAAAGGGCTATTAATTCGTTGTCCATGAGGCTGAAAAGTTTTGTTGTTTTAGTGGAAACCTACTAGTCGGTCAGATAAAAGAATGGAAACAATTTCCAATTTATTTAAAATGGTTTATTTTGAATTTTGAATCGGTTAATGCCTGCCCAAATCAAGCGGAGCGAGGAAATTTTAAACTCTTTCCTGTCTTCTTGTCTAGTGGCAGCATAGAAACCTAGGAAACACTCATTAAGCTCTTCTTTTTTCATATTTTTATTGGGGTTAGAACATTACATAGATAAACAGACCTTTAAAATTAATTCATAAATCTTATAAAAAGCGAACTGAAAAAATTTTGTTTTGAAGCTCTCAATTTCTACTGGCAACTGATAGAATGACGAGGACGAATCAGCTGATAAAAATTGCAAGCTTGTACTCTAATTATTAAATAAAATATCTACCAAGAACTGAAGGCGCACGACAGGTGGTTCGTAAAGCCACTATTCACCTCGTCTTCATGTGAAATATAATAAGTGTTTTAAAAAAATATTCCCTAATTTCTCACTGTTTTTGGTGAATTTTGTTTCCCTGAACATTTTTCACTGATACTGCTCCGATTACCAGTATTCACCCAGGGTTAGTGTTATGAGTATGAAATTCCAGGAGTATTCAAGGAGTCAAACTAATGTTTTCAAGGGGAGCTCTTAGCACCTGCCTTTAATTCGTTTGAAGGATTCTCAAGCAGTTAATAACTAAGAGTGTAAAAACATGCTTCAAAATGCTTCCCCCAATATCTAAATGAAATGATTTAACAGAAACAGACAGATAAATTAGCTGGTTCAACAATAACCAAACGAAGAAAATTTATTTATAACATAATTTGTTTCCAACAAGTTGCTATCATTTCCTGACAGTACAAAAATCCAAGGACTTGAAGGAGTTTTCAAGGAGTTTTAGCAGAAACTCATATTTTCACGGGCTTTTCAAGTGCCCTTGAAAACTGAAACTAAATTCCAGGAGTGTTCAAGGAGTAGCACGAACCCTGTTGTTTGTATACAGCAAATACAAATAACACGTTGCATATTCCACGGTATCCCACTCAAAATCATTGAATACTGACCAGTATGTAAACTTCACGCAAATAGTGTACGGAGTCATAGTAAGTGATCATATATATTATAAATTACTCCAAATTCTGAGAGATTTTATTTACTATGTTTTGTGTCAATTGAAATCTAATTCATATTATACGGATTTCACTGTTCACATTCATCCAAAATATTTTTGAAAAGATAGCCGCTTAATTTCAAAATTTTTGTACAGAGTATTTTCTGCTGCTTTTTTACAACTATTAACAATTCGGAAAATTTTATACGCATGAATATGAGGCTAAACGGGAAGCAGTTTTTGTCGTACTTCCTGCGCCATCTAAACATAGTCGATTCTAAGTTCTTTGGTCTCCTTTTCTCTCAACCGCAGGAGAATAAAAACACATCCTTATTTCCCGAAAATTCTGTACTTCAATTTAATGATTCTTTCCCGTCAAAAAGTAACCTTTACAGTGCAAGAAAGAAAAGAAAAGGAAATAAATGGAATGGAACGTAAAGGAAAGGAAAGGAAAGGGAAATGAAAAAGGAAAGGGAAGGGAAAGGGAAGAGAAAGGGAAGGGAAAGGAAAGGGAAGGAAAAGGGGAGGAAAGGCAAATAAAAAAGGAAAGGGAAGGGAAGGGAAAAGGAAGGAAAGCGAAAGGGAAAGGAATGAAAAGGGAAGGGAAGGGAAGGGAAATAAAAAAGGAAAAGGAAGGGAAAGGGAAGGAAAGGAAAGGGAAAAGGGAAATGGAAAATGAAAGGGAAAGGGAAGGGAAAGGGAAGGGAAGGGAAGGGAAAGGGAAGGAAAGGGAAAAGGGAAATAAAAAAGGAAAGGGTAGGGAAAGGGAAGGAAAGGAAAGGGAAAAGGGAAAAGGGAAATGGAAAATGAAAGGGAAGGGGAAGGGAAATGGAAATGGAAAAGGAAAGGAAAGGAAAGGGAAGGGAAGGGAAGGAAAGGGAAATAAAAAAGGAAAGGGAAGGGAAAGGGAAGGAAAGGAAAGGGAAATGGAAAATGAAAGGGAAAGGGAAGGGAAAGGGAAGGGAAGGGAAAGGGAAAAGAGAAATAAAAAAGGAAAGGGTAGGGAAAGGGAAGGAAAGTAAAGGGAAAAGGGAAATGGAAAATGAAAGGGAAAGGGAAAGGGAAGGGAAAGGGAAGGGAAGGGGAGGGAAAAGGAAGGAAAGTAAAGGAAAGGAAAGGGAAAAGGGAAATAAAAAGGAAAGGGAAGGAAAGAAAAGGGAAAAGGGAAATAGAAAAGGAAAGGAAAGGGAAAGGGAAGGGAAAGGAAGTGAAGGAAATGAACACTAACACTTCCTATTTTAAAAAAGGTAGGGTAAAAGAGTGGGGGAGAAATAGACATTTTAACGTTTTGCTCTGCAACCACCTTTCCTTCATCATAACTTGAGATGAGGTGGCAGCTCGTTCTTGTTCCTCCGTTCCATGGTTCGATTAACAATGATTTCTTGAAACAGTATTATCTCTTCGTCAGTGGGAAATATCGAACAAAATTGGAACGATTCTTTGACGAATTTCCCACACAGGTTGTAAGGAGCTCTTTAAATCCACCTTCGCCCCAAGCCTAAACAGACAAATTTATTTCACAAGAGCAGAAAATCGCAGGTTTTACATGGGAAAAAAGCTCCTTCCTCAATTCCTTTCTCTTTTTGACTTTTTTCCCACTAGTTATCTTGCTTTCACATTGGTTAGAGGTGGCTTCCATGGACCCGCTGCATGTGTTCTGCAAATCTAAAAAAGAAAAAATAATAAGATCTTCGGAAGTCCAAAGATAAAAGATGCTTGTGATAACTTAAGACTGTTGAGAAATACTTTGCAACATTGTTCGAGACTGATTTCCCGTGATATTTAGAGTACAGATTACACTTTGCATCAGAGTGTCCTCACTGGAGGTTAACTAACAGTAGAGTTACTTTCGTAGAGTTAAGACATAGAGTTACAGTTATAGAATGCCAAAATCTTGGACAGAAACCCAATGAAACACCAGTTCTAAAAACACGTCTGTTTCAACTGTTTTCAAACACATGTATGTGTAAAATATTTCTTAATCTGCATATTTACGAGCCAAAACTCACTATAATCAGTTACTGCAAAAAGTGAGAAAGCCTAACAAGCGGTACGTATCTGCTAGCAGTGACTGGCAAAGACAACAATTTATAACCTAGCAATTAGGTGATTAGGTATCGTATTCGAATTCCAACTTAACACTGTAAAAAGGAACCGCTAATTACAACCTTTATTTCGCAATTGTATTTGTTGGAGAAGCTATTTGAAAAACTCGGGCTTTGTGTTTCATTTGGTTTCCAAACATTCAAAAACAATAAAAGCACTTGGCCGTAGGCTTCGTGATTTCATCTGTTTTCTCGTGTTTGGAAACCTAAAAGAAACACTCGGCCCCGTTTTTCAAATATTACATGATCATCATTTGGTTGTCGAGACTTGTTTGAACTTACTTTTTGGCACATTCCGACGCGATATCTCTCTTGCACGACTCAGTGTTTGCCATCTTATACAGAACCTGTAACGTGTAAAATCAGAGGGAATCAGACAAAGTCTTGATGTAATAAAAATGAATATGAATAATTTTTTATAGGGTTTAAAAGTTAAAAGGAAAAACACAAACCATTTCTGAACCTGAAAATGTGTAACTTACCAGGAAAACGAGGAAGTGGAGGAAGATTGTGTAAAAGAAAGCAAAGGTTCGAGCAAGCTTGTTTCCAAGAATAAACCGTCCCTGAAATTGAAAATCACAGTTGGGAGTTTTTCCAGGTACAAACACGATATTTCTAAAATCTCGCATTTGCATTAACCAGGTAACAATAGCAATATAACAATAACATTATTAGCAACAACATTTAATATGAACATTAACATCAATATTCAACATCATCATCATTAACATCAACATCATCGTCATCAACATTATCATTAACATCATCATCATCCCATCATCATCTACATCAACATCATCGTCATCAACATCATCATTAACATCATCATCATCCCATCATCATCAACATCAACTTCAAAATCAACATCAAACTTCAACATCAAAATCAGTATCAATGTCAATAACAACAACAATAATAATAATTAAAAAAATAAGTAAATAAATAATAATAATAATAATAATAATAATAATAATAATAATAATAATAATATAATATAAATTAATTTTAGTCAATCACAGGCTAGATCACTGTCGTGGTTTTTTCACGAAACCAAACTACCGTATTTCCTCGAATAAACGCCGCGGCGTTTATTAAAGTCTTCACGATTTGGGTGCGGAGTTTTTTCGAGGGCGGCGTTTATTCAAAATGCTGAAGAATTAGAGAAGTAGAAAAAATGATACAGTTCTTTGTCTGGCTGTACCAATCAAGCTTTATGGTTTAAAACTACAGCTTATTGCTCTTGTAAACGCGTAGGAAATCAGATATATTCGATGTTGCGGATTTTTGGCTGTGCCTTTCAAACTTTAAACTTACAGTTTTAAAAAGTGAACGTCATAAATTCGATGTTTCAGTTTGTTGTCTGTTCCAGGGTGCGGCGTTCATTCGAGGGCGGCGTTTTTTAATATTTTGGCTCCCAGATGCGGCGTTTATTCGAGGGCGGCGTTTAATCGAGGGTAGCGTTTATTCCAGGAAATACTGCAAATTGTAGACAGTTTGTTTACTTTATTAACACTCTGGACAGCTGCAAATTGTAGACAGTTTGTTTACTTTATTAACACTCTGGACAGCTGCCCATTGACTGTCGTACAATTCCGAAAAAATTCCTAGAATGCTAAAAGAAAACACGGTGGTTCTGCATTCATTCAACATCGGCGATGCATCAGTATAAGGTCTCGTTCACACTGTGTCTGATAGGCTGAATTGTGTAAGATTTTCACGATTCGCAAAAGTATCAATACTCCATAATTATCAAAATGCCATGACATTTTAGCTCGACCTTTAGCCTTGCCAAATTATAAGCATGGCTCGACCAAACTCAACCTGATATTTTTCCGAATTGAGCGAAAACCTTTACGATTACATATAACAATAATGCTTTGTTTGAAAATATTAGTCCTAGCAATAACAAGTATTGAAAAACAACTGATTTACATATACATACATACATATCGAAAAACCGTATTAAATATGTCCAATCTTAATTATTATACATTATTAAAGAAATAAAAAATTCGCCCTGCTTGCTCTGTTCAGTTATAAAACCACGCGCGAATTTTTAAAGTTCACGAAAGAAGTGCTAAGAGAAAAACTGCGCTCACTCGTGAGATACCAATTTGAACACTCGAAAATAAATTCAATATCTCCGCGCGCCTATGTATTATTCTCTATATATTTTAATCGACCGATTTTGGTTTTTTTTTCAGCGGTATTATATATTACCCTTTAACTTCTGTGCAAAATTATATATTTATTTACGGAATGTGGGACAATTGAGTTCAAAAAGGCAGTTTTATATTGGTTATTGTTTAGTAAATTTCGTGCAGAATGTTATGTTCACAATACTTGCAGTTGTAATTAGGAGGAGGGATATTTAAGTAGAATGAGTCATGAACGAGTTACCATCGAAGGTATGTATAGCTTTTCACCGAATCGTTTACAATATACAACCTGTACAATAGGGACTTAACCGATTCTGGTGATTTGATTAATAAACAAGATACTCTTCCCTGGACTAGTACAGATGGTGATCAATGCCTTCATAAGTTTGTATGCGGTACACTGCAGAGTGATTCGAATACAAATGTACTAGAAGTTTCAAGTGAAGTGCTGCGAGCTGAATTCAATTTGCTAAATTATATAGGCCAGTGAGATAAAACCGTACAGGGCGTCTAAAAGCAACCTAGAGGAGGCAGCTAAAAGTCGGGTTTTCGCTATTATGCTTTGTAAACAAGTAATTGTTTTGTTCGTTGGGCGATCAGCGATTTTTGTAAACAATTTTAAAAGTGAAAAACACAGAAATCTGAACAAAACAAATATAATTAAGCGTAAATAATTTAAAAATATGTATTTTACTAGTGTCCTCACATCTAAGTAGTTAAGATGGCAGATTTATTCGACTTTCGACTTTGTTTTCGCAGAATATGTGTGACAAATAATATAATTCAGCAATGTTATGCTTTGTTGAACGATCGGTCCGATTTGGTCGGATCTGCAATATTTGTTGAGCAACGATTTCGATCAGGTAGATAAATCAGCGACAATGTCTTCGTATTGTTTGTCCGAGGCTATTAGGTAAGAATATCTGATCGAATTTACGAGCTGTCCATTGCAAAACACGACATGAGTTTGCACATAACCGATCTGAGACTCATAAGAGAACATTATATTCTCTAAATTCGTGGCCAAAACGACGACCACCTCAGCGTCTGACATTGTTAGCGTTTTCGATTCGTCGAAAAAACAGTACGCTTTTCTCCGAAAAGCATGTGGTCTTTGTTCTTATATTTTTATTTCGTTTTAATATCTGTGTTTTCAATTTTAAAATTGTTTACAAAGATCGCCGATCGCCCAGCACTTTCAGAAACAAAGGTAAAGTCTCGTGGGAAATCATCTTCAGTGAAATCCAAAATCGAGAGTTGAAGTGGCGTTGAGAAACACAGGAGGCCCATGCCGAGATTAGTTTTCAATACAGTCTTTTCTCATTCGGAACGTTTCTGCTGTTTCATCATCATAATCACTATTATTACAATTATTATCATCAAATTCACACCGCATTAATGCTGTTTAAAGTCAGCTTTGGTTATCTTCCGCCATTTTAACTGTAATCTTCGTAAATTTAAAAGAGTTTACTGTTAAATCTGCTTAGCTCAGGGAGCATTCATAATTTATAGGGAGGGGGGTAAGGAAATTTCAATTATTGAACAATATTTTGGTGCCTCCCTTCCCCCGTTTATAGAGTTAGAGAATCGAAGGTACTAAATTTCTTGAAATTAAAAAAAAAAAACAAAAAAACAACGCACCCACAAGGGCTATTTCACAACTGTTATTAAACTTCCCTTAAGATTGTTTGGAATTAATACAGCTACCCTATTATAAATAATATATTCAACTCAACATTTGTTTATTAAATATTACCAGCTGTTTTATGACTTTCACATATCATTTCATAAGTGAGCCCGACAGTGAAAGTGAAGGCTGTAGTGATGACAATTGAACAGACAGTGGGAATAACAGTAATGATTCACTTGGAAACAGCGGAAGGAGCTCTTCTGATAACCTAAGCGTGGCTGGGAGTGATCTCGACTCACCTGTGACGGTTCTAACAAGTTCAAGATATGGAAGAATCTCAACACGTTTTCTACTTTGACCGATATGTACGATGGACATTTTTACACCTTTACAGCAAAAACCTGTGTAGTTCTCTACTCTATAAATGGAACTATACCACAGTGGAAAAAAGTTTCAAAATTTCAGCACTGTACAGGGATAGGATATTCAACAAGTTCATGTGCATGTATTGTTCTATTTTTTAAAAACACATGTTAACACGAATATAAAAATTTACCTGCGAAACAAATTCTTGATGCATTACTCCATTTTCAGACTTATCACTTTCAAACAACTCTTAATCTTTTGAAATATACAGTTGTTTTTGTAAAATGTCTTGAAAGTTGTCCAATTCGAGAATAATTCGTCCGTCAGTAGCAGGACGCCATTGTTGTTGACACTTAAGGAGGTATTGGACCATAGAATTATAAGAAAACAAGGCGCTTGAGGCAGAAGGAGTGGGCGTTTTAAAACTCTACTTTCACCAAAAATAGATAATGGGAGACTGGGTATAGCATGCATGTATGATGACACATAACAGCCCATCACGTGGCCATGCCTGCTATAATCTAAT
The DNA here is from genome assembly GCA_027575235.2 of Palythoa mutuki. Lineage (NCBI taxonomy): Eukaryota > Metazoa > Cnidaria > Anthozoa > Zoantharia > Sphenopidae > Palythoa > Palythoa mutuki. The sequence continues at coordinate 6,612 of JAODFW021117814.1, read as the reverse complement.
CAATTGAACTAGGCCATCCAGTTATGCAATAAACCTAAAACATATTGAAATTGTTGAATTGCTTTTGTGTGTCTTGCAAAAAATCTTTTGCATTCCTTGATCAAAACCCTGCTTTTTTAAAATCTGAGCTAGTAGTTAGAATTTTTTCATGACTATGATTTATTGCACAGTTCATCATAGATGGAAATTTTAAAAACTATTTACAGACTGCCTTGGACTATTGTTTTTGCTCCATTAGTGCCAGAAAAGGGCCATTTTAAGCCCTTTTACAGAGGATATAGGATGGCTCTGTTGCTATGGTAACAGCAGAGCCAAATACTGGTGTTTTGGACTAGATTTGGGGAAGATATTTTAAATCAAGTGGTTATTTCTCAAAAAGTTTAAGGTCCCATACCCCCTTAAACGCATTGCATCATGGGAATTTTGTATATTTTTCGAGCGGGAACGTCCTACTTTACAATTTATATATATCTATATATACTTTTTCATGTTTTTTAAAAATAATAGCAGTTTTTTTTTTGGATTCGTATTGTTTTAGTAGTTGATTTTTGGCATTTCGGGTTTTTCAACTACTGATTTTTAAGCGGTTACTTTTTTGGTTTGGATCAAAATTTTGTACGTTTTTGTGGTTTTATATGTATTTTTGTCCGGTTTTAAGCTTATTAATGTCCTCAATGCCCCTCCGCCTTCCTTCTTTCTTTTGTTTTTTTTTGCAAGAAGTGCGAGTTTGTGTTCCTTCTGGTCGTTACAATGCAACATAGTGCTCAAAACAAAACAGTAATCATGCAACTGAATGGCTCGCTTACGGATTGAATCTCAGCGGAAAATAATGACAATCGATGCAATAACTGTACAAGATTTTATCATTTCTGTTTTATCTTTTTGCAAGAAGTACAATCAGGAGTTTTTTCGATGGTTGAAATACCACATGGAGCTCAAACCATAATAATACGCAAAATAGCTCGTTTAGATTGAACTTCAGCGGAAAATACTGATAATGAATACAACAAATTTGTTTTAAGAGTTTTAAATTAAATTTAATTCATATTAAAAAGACGAAGCTATAGGTTTAAATAACAAATGCAATAATTAGCAAACGTATCTCTTTTCAGTACGAGATAACAGTTTTTTTATTGACGTGAGTCGTGTAACTTTGTCGAACGAATAAACCCGATTGAAACTTGGCTCTCAGTTTGAAAATTTGTTTAAAATTTTTTTTTAATTCCAAAAATTTTAGTTTTTCCTTCCATTACCTTCGTCAAAACTTATCTTAGCTAAGAATCTAAAATATGTATTTATACAAACAAAGAAAGTCTTTTAAGATATCTTTATAATGAAAGTAGGGTCATTATAAAAAATGGCTGACCGTGCTAAGCTCCTGGAGACCTATTTAGGCCGCATCATATTATTCGCATCTTCAAGCAATCAAAGAGGACCTTAATTATTATGAGGCAGATATTAGCATAACTGTCGATTTCTATCTGTGTTATAGGCAAAGTGGATTGTTGGAAACGTTACGGGATGCTATTCTTCAAGTTATAGTATATCAACAACTGCCAGTCTAAATTCTACCACGAAAAGACTAAGTAATGCCTTGTCTTCGTTTTTTTACCTGCTTCCTTTACGCGAATATTTATATTCTGGTCCATGGCGGTGAACCAAAAAATCTTACAATTGGTAAGTTCATAGTTGAAGCTGAACTTTATTCGAAGCCGATCCAAACTTCAGCCGATCAAAATCGCTTGCGATTGCCTAAATGTTAAAAACTTATTGACAAACCATTCTACCAGAAGAAACACACAGAGACTGTAAGAACAGCAAAAATGTCTTATTTTTTTTCCAAGCTCAGGCTAAAATAATTCTTTTCGATATATGTTTATGTGAATTAGGAAGAGATCTCTCGAAGGTCTTTGAACACTAATTACACTGACATTTTTAGTTAAATTGTTCCCAGTGACAGCTGTATTTCTAAGAAAAAGAAAATGTTGTAGAAACATACATATAAAAAGTAAAATAACGTTCGTTTTAAACAATACGCGATTCTACTTGAAAAACTAAAAGTCAAAATGCCAATTTTACCAGCTTGTTCTAAAACTTATCTCTAAGGTTTCACCATTTGCAGCCTCAACATTTACAGACAATATTCCTATAAAAATACTACCATAAAATGTTTCCCTCCTAGGCGCTGTAATCACTACCAGCACAACAACTGATTATGAGGATGCATTAAGGTTTGCAGTGGAGGAAATCAACAGCAACCCAAACTTATTACCAGCCACTGAGCTCAAAGTAATCGTCAACAAAACAGACGCGTTGAGTGCGTTTGCTAATATCCAGTCTGGTAGGTTACGCTCTCCAGACAGAAAGCGACATTGAACCGAAGAGGAAAAATCACAGATATGTTATCTCCTTACATTTATACACAATAATCTAGTAACCTCTTTTTTCACCAAGACCAACTTCAATCAATATCTGCCCTTCTTTGTGATTCTTGATCATTCGGTAGCTGATACAAAATTGTCAAATTGATCCCAGAAATTGTCAATATTGATTGATCTAGGGCACTCCATATATACGGTGTTAGGTAAAAATGACCTCTCCATGAAAGAGAGGCTACCTAAGAACGTCGGAATTGCTAGAGATTTTTGCCTGGATGTGTTTCGAATGTTTAGAAATTTAGAATGTATGTTTTGAAACGCTGTGATTTCTATGATTAAAACTTAAAACCATTCTATAAACTATACTGAGTATATAAGTCCTGAGTTATTTTCCCCTTTAACTGCTAACTTAAATGGCGCAACACATCGTGTTTCCAACTGTGTGATGTTGTTGGGAACTCTTGAGCAGTGTAGAAAAAAGTCTCCGTCCAAACATATCCACGATTCAAATAAACTTGGGCTCATCGACGAAGCATGTTTACGCATGCGCTCTGTGGATTGGAACCTGCATTTAATTTGACATCCTCTTTATGAAAACTACCGTTTTCCTTCGTTCACACGGATCCTGATAAAAACCCTATTTTAAAAATCTTTAGTCGGGAGATCGTTTTCATGCAACCTAAAGCACACCAAAACCGGCCAAATATCATGTGACTAATACGCATGTTTAATTGAACTCATATGGTGCATTTCGATGGTTTGACCACAAATGTTCTATTATAACCATTAAGAAATCGACTCGGGACGCACGTGACGTGAAATTGCAAACGTGAAAGTGCGCGCATTGTTTCTGCTGACGCGCCGTGTTTACAAAGGGCCAAGAGGCTTTGCTGGTTTTCCGTTGTACAACAAAACATGCATGACGTAAGAAATTTACTATTACGCGCGCACGATTAGAACGCCGTGTTGTCTTTACTAAATCTGCCTGTTATGTTTTTTACTTGTATATGATAGTTATTTATTTATTTATTTATGTATGATATTTAGAATGAAAAGACTGGTGAGTCTGCCCTGCGTCTTCATTTTGTAACGGCTCACTATTAGGTTTAATATCTTGCAGTGCTTTACTTAACCAAGCAAGGCGTAGTAGCCATAATTGGTCCTATGACGTCAACAGGTGTTAAGTACACCCAGCCATTTTGCGCCGGTTTCCACATTCCGCAGATTGCACCCACCGCAACCGATCCTAACTTCGCCCTCACCCCGATTACTTTTCCCTACCTGGTGCGTCTCAGCTCAAGTGACACAATGCAGTGCCAGGCGTTAGCTGACTTGATTCAATACTATAACTGGACCAAACTGGCCTTAATAAATTCGAAAGATGATTACGGTGAGAAAAATAGTGTTTATTGTCAGTAGTGGTGTATTTTTAAATTTTACTGACGTTTTTACCGCGTAAAAATAAAAATAAAAGGTGATTTTGATGATGATCATGACTCAGTTCTTATAGAATAGATATTTAATGTTTATAACTTTTTGCCGAGCCATCAAACCAAACCTTACGTGTAAGTTAATAAGTGTTTTTCTATGTAGCATGGCCCCTTTTTCTGTGAAGCTAGATCACACATCAAATTACCAAGAATTTAGGACATTGTGAATTTCTGAAATTGTTGAAACACTTCACTGAGTCTAGTTATTAAGAAGAGCAAAAAAAAAATGGTCCCATTATAGGGTTTCAACATCCAGTTCAAAATTTAGGATATACTTGGTTTTTGTGCTTTTTCAGTTCTGTTTGTTTTCACTCATTAGGAATCAATGGTCTTATTGCATTGAAAGACATCGCTAACAAACGAGGCTGGAAAATTGTCGCAAACGAACACTTTGATATTGTGAACGACGCGGCAACACTCGATGTTTACCATCAGCTGGGGGCTATTCAAAAGGCGTCATCAAGAATTGTTGTGTTAAACACGCATGCGCGGTATACTGTGATGATCCTCAAGCAAGCTGCTCGGAGGGGCATGTTGAGAGACTGGGTCTGGCTTGTAACGGATGGTTCAACAAACACTGTGAGACTGTTTGCAATTTGAAATCTTTAGAACCCTCTGTTAAAAAGTTTTCTAAACAATGAAGGCTAACTCCGGCTAAACCATCCCAACCTGCTAATAACATCTCTGCCTTAAGGCCTCATACACACTTTTTTTTTTATAAGAACCACTAAATTTTGCCGAGGCTCATTGTTGTTTATTTTTTGGCGATTTCAGCCTCAATTTACTCTTAATCTGTAATCATTTCTGGGAGCGGTTTTTAATGAAGAAAAAACAAAATAAAGCAAGGTATTGGAAAATGAAACACCTTGCGCCACACATGTATTGTACGCCTGAATTTAGAGGCGAACTACCTTTATTGTTTGTGGAGCAGTCTACAGTGAATCTTTTCATATTTTATGCTGTATCGTTATAAGTTTTAGTCAATTTTCTACCACAAAAACTTTCCAAGTAATCAAGCCTCAGCCTAAGCTTGTTCTTAAATTGTTCCAAGTTTTGGCAAATTTGAGCCTCGTTCGGTTCTTCTTAAGTTGTTCTTATAAAAAAAGCGTGCAACTCGGGTTCAAACCCCAACTCTACCGAAAACAATTGTGAAGAGTTTTCGTCCTGCCAAAGTTGGGTCAGCTTTCCATTCTGCTGGAGGCTAAACTGCGACGGATTAGTGTCCCGTCCAGACGGAGTCAATGATGCTCATCACTTATTGCTAACGACAGCGGGAGCAAATAAGGGAACACTGGATTCGGAAACAAATACACAACCCGTTCCAAACTTAATCGTGGGATCTCAGAACATTTCAATTTCAGAAAAAAACGCAATTCAGCTATGTTTGATTTAGGATTTAGACTATACCCGAGTTTGTAATAAACATCTCTTCTTAGCTTCAACGTCTTTCTCTGGAACGCCTTGCGTCTGAAATGTAATAAGCCTTTCCCCCAAAAGCTCTATAGGTAGACGAAGATATGATGAATTTTCTGGGACAAACCCTAGATTGGCTCACATTAAGCATATATGTTGATGTATCTTTTAAGATTTAAAAATCAGCGCATAAATTTACTTTATTTAACAGGAATGGACTCATGTTGAAGGAGAATTCCAGTTAAAGGAATTCTACGGAATCCTGGGCACACGTCCAGCACAATCCCAAGGGTCATTCTACAGTGAAGTTATGAACCGGTGGAGAGCAAGAGGACATGAATCGATGAGTGTAAGCTAGGGTGTGTTTACATGATATTGGATCAAGTTTTGATCCGGAGCGAACTCGCTCCGATTTCTTCGTTCCCTCTCTTTTAGCTCTGCATTTGAGTACACAATGTTTATATGAATCTGTGAAGTCATTCCGCATGTGATTGAAAATGTTTTAAGTGTCTGAAACACATGCATACTTTCCTTGGAAAGTATTGTACCCTGCCCATGACTTTGTCAAGCAGAAAACAGTTGAAGGCCTTTTCATTAAACAAAAGACCTCATCATTAAATAAACAAGTGAATTACTTTATTACACAACTGTTCCCTACGGGAATAACTCAAAGCAATATATAAACTAAGCTTACTGCGAAATTTCCATACTCCTGAAGATGAGTTTTAGTCGAAAACGTTTGAGTTTTTAAACATACACATATATTTTAAAAATAAATATAAGAATTTTTCTGGATTGTTACTTAGCCTTTAATCTACTTTTAATATACAAGTATTTTAGCGAGTTCAATGACACTTATCTACAGAGTCTACTATAGTTTTCGAAAAACAGTATTTTAGTGCTATTTTCATCGAAAACCTATAATCCTTTTCGTGTTCAAATGTGGTCGAAACCTTCTCTTGATCGAATTTCAAGCAAACTTTTTAAGTACAAAGCCCGGTTAATTAACATACTTCTTGTTATTATCGAATTTTTTACCGAAGGTTCCTGGTGGAAAACTCTACGATTCGATTTTGACATTGGCTACAAGTCTTCACAAAATGATTACAGCAGGCAACCATATCCAAGAGATGTCATTTGGTTTCGACAATAACAAATTGTCCTCCACACCTTGGCCGCCAGGGGAACAACTACTCAGTGATATTAAACAGGTATTGCTAGCAACCATTCCTTACTTTTAGTCAAGAAAACAGAAGAGGATATGTCTGATATGCAACAGTATCCGAAAGTATACCGGGGGGGGGGGGGGGGGGTACACCCATAAATTCCGG
>JAODFW021116833.1:0-16191 GCA_027575235.2 Palythoa mutuki | reverse complement strand
ATTAGAGACTTGAATCAAGTCTCTAATTTTTCAGAAGATTAAACTTTACTTGTTAATTTATTTGTTTAAACTAGTTTTTGAACTATATGCTTCTTATAGAAACGAATTGGTTACATTTGCAATACGAAAAGTACAAAATTAAAACACAAAATGGCTAACACCTGTACGAAGCTTTTTATTTTAATTTTTCACTTTTAATCATAAATTTGAAGATTTATAAATGCCCTGCACGCCCAAGTCATCTTGGTCTTCTCGTTTTTCCTTACAGCCGTATAAATTATAGTAATTGTTTTAATTGATACTTGATACTTAATTATATATTTCAAATATTTGGCATTTGATATCATATCATTTTGATACACAACATTTTAGTTTGGCATTTTGCTTTCTTATGGTAAGTGGCAATCTATCTTATCACAAAATATCTTTGGTAAAGGTCCTTTGACACTAACATAAAGTTGTTATTTGTTTGTTGTTTAAAAAGCAAGCATTCTCCTGAAGACCAGAACTATAGTACCTTTTTGTTCAAACTAAGGCAAAAATGTTATTGTTCTACTCGTTTTCTTTAAATCTGGTTGTTTGAAACCCTGCAACGCTACGAGTGGAAGACGAAAAATCAATACATTTTAATCATGCACGTTCAGCCTTAAATGTTTTATCATGATCAATGCCACTTCTTCTCCATCATCCAGTTAAACTGAGATGTCGTTTCTTGTGTAGTCATCATGGAGATCTTTTCGATCCATTCTTACTTGCACTGAAATTCAGTCCTGTCTTCATAACACAGTTTGCATTCGACATGGCAGCACCATTTAAACTTGCATTCGCAGCTGGAGGTGTGGTTGTACTGATGCGTATTGTAACCCCGATTACAGCACATCATCTTGCACCCAAATTCGCCGCTGCTTTTCAAGCTACATTTCCTTCCCACTGTCCCTGGAACGCCTAAAGCGTCACTTCGCTTGCAATAGTTGATATTCCGAACCATGTAAACCATTTTCTTTGTTCTTGGCTTATCTTCTTTTGTATTGAATTTGATCAAGTGTGTGACTTTGAGTCCGTTGGCCGTCTTTGACAACTTCGGCTTTACTCTAGTGGCAACTTTATACATTTTTTTTAGTGCATTACCAATGTCGCGAAAATACGGCAGTTTTTTCCAACATTTTTTGATGTTACACGAGCCGGAGACTCCGGAACATTTGCATTCTGTTACCATCTTATCTCTCACAACCTAGGAACAGATTAAAGCACTTTTGAACCCGCGTTCAGCTGCTGGATGTTTAATAGAAAATTAGTGTTAAATAGTTTGCAACTTTCATCCGTAAGTTTTATGTTAATTCAGCAGACTTTGGGCATATTTTTGTCCACTTGATTTGGAAATACATTGTTTGTTTTTTTTTGTAAGATTCTTTGCTTTACTAGAGATTTTAGCTCCAAATTATTTTTGTACGGAATTGTATGTAAACAAAGCAACGTCTCTATGTAGAAAAACGCTGTCTGGCAAATCAGAGAATGTGTTATATCAGATTTGATATTTTGAAGATTATTTTGTTATCTGAAGCAGTACACGGTACAACCTCTTCTCGTCGAAGGTATCAAAGGTACAAAACACAAAGAATGGCTCTATTTTGGAGGAATAAAGTGTTACTTTTAAAGCAACCCATTGAGACTGAGCATAAAATTCGCAAAGCAAGGAATAAAAGTGTTTGTGTTAACTGCGCGCTTCCAAGCGAAACTGATGCTCTCGTATAAAGAATTTAGGAAATATTGTACAAGACGCTTGCAGTAACCTGGGTATTTTCAACAAAAGCACCCAACAAGCAACTTTCATGGAATAAAAAATAATTTGTTTTTATAAAAATTAATCAGAAAAACATAATTTTCTTCTTTTTTTCTAATCCTCGCAGGATTTTATCTGTTCCACATTCCAAGCAAACAACCATAAAATTAAACTGTTCTCAACCAGCAGAATGCACAGTTAGTTTGCCAGCCACCAGCAAAGGAATAATGAATTATACGCAGAAAAAATATGAAATAGCTTATTTCGTTATTGGATTCATTCTTTGCACTCTTTCCTTTCTATTCTTTCGCTGCCCTAAAAAAACGGGACTCATACAACAGAAACTGACATGCAAACACAACAAAAAAACTCTTACTCATCTTCCAGCTCTCTGCACAATAAAATGTTCCCAGCAAATTATATTAGCACTATTGCGCCGAGATAATAGGGAGCAGATATTTTGTGAAACACCTCCGTCGGGTCTAATTCATGCATTGACAAATCCTTTTCCTAAATCCTTTTACGAGCCTAGTGGTTCATAAGAGTTGTCACTTATATTCGGTTTCCGTTGTGTTAAAGGGGCGCTTCTCCCTACGTGTTGCTGGATAGTGAGAGATAGCAAAGCGTTGATACTACTACGTGCTTAAATTTTAAAATGGCAAAAGTTGGCAATGTATCTGTTCAGTTCTTTAAAAACGATTTGTTCGTTAGCATACGTTTTTTATATCCAAAATTTAGAAAAAAATGTATCGCTGGACCACAGTTGTGTCATTGATTTAACCAATTTGTGATGTTTTGTCTCATAAAATAGACAGGAATGAGAAATTATGCTGATTAGGGAAATAGCGAATACCTGAGCGCCTTGACGGAAATTTTTGCCAAGCTGTAAATGGACATGAAAACGTAAACATAAAATTATTTGTGTACATTTTACAAAGCTATTCTCATCGTGCTCTTATACGTCACTTATGATGTAACACGACGTCATGAAAACGTAAACATATTTGTGTACATTTTACAAAGCTATTCTCATCGTGCTCTTATACGTCACTTATGATGTAATACGACGTCAAGAGAACGCCAGCTGGGGTTTCTTTTGGAGTTTTCAAAATAGGATTTTACACTTTCAACAAATTCTTAGCGCAACTTTATAACACTCATAAAACAAAACCGAGCATCTAAATAAATAACAGTTTTGCTAAGAAAACGAACAGGACATTTTTTGTCATCTTCTATTCCTAAAGAAAAAAATTGCAGAGAATGCAATTTTTAAAAATATTAAGGATTAACAACAATATTATATTACAACTTTGTCAGTCTGGCAGGATTTCGAAAGCACTAAAAATTAGCTGTTAAAGCTACAGCTTGTGATCTTCGTTACATGTACCAGTATTAGATATTAAAGGATGTGTCACACGCAACTGAAAATTATTTGAAGGTTAAAACTGGTTTCTCTTCTCTGGAGCAGATGTACAGATGTTAAATTGTTGTTACAAAAACAAATTCCAACGTTTTTGAGACCACTTCGCTCAGTAATAGAATTTGTCCGAGTAGAATATTTAAGCTGGTACAACCTGCTTACGAATGTCTTTCCAATAAGAACACTATATTTTCACGAACCACGACTGTCTAATCATCAAAATCAAATATTCGGTGACCCTCTTACTACATATTTTTTCAGCCACTTCACCGCCACCTGGGAGCTTTATGTATGTTGAGATGATCCTCTTTCACCACAATAAAACAACCTCATTTTTTCACAACCATCGCACATTTTGCAAATAACGAGATGCATTTAAAGGCGCAGTTAGTTTGGCTTTAGTTTAGAATATTAATCTAGCACCTTACTTTCATATTTAAAAATTGTTTTTAGGTTGTTATTTTAAAATCATTTAAACGTTAATTATTAGTTATTTAAAGAAAGAATTTTTGTGACACAAAAGATTTGTTGTAATTTGGAACACACAGTCGATCCTTTTCTATGGCGAAGTTCATTATCCTAACATTCTTTGTCTTGTTACGCATGCTCATTATTTAGTATTAAAATAGTTTAGAGCAATCAACCAATTATTAGAATTTAAAGCCTTTTAAAGATTTCCAGACTAACAGTGTTGATTAGGGATTATTTGTTGTACATTAGCGGTCCAGTACAAATTTAAGTGGTGGCTTAGTTAGTTATTTGCACTACAAATAGTTTTTTTTTTTTATTGCATTTGCAACTTCGTTAACATTAAAATATAGACGGGGATACAAGGTTTTAATACATATAATAACTGCACATCGAATACCCAATGACCTTACCCACATTTAGGTAAGTACCACTGCTAAGGTCATACGATTTTGTATTATCTCTCTAAAATTGTTTTTGTTGTCCAGTGATCTAAACGTTGCGAGTATTCGTATGTAGTGAAGGATTACACGATCGATGCACAAGTACATTTCAGCTGCAAGGAGTACGATAGCTTTTAATATTGATTGCAGATAAAGTTTCTGCAATCTTTTCACGAAATCATTTGGCAGTTTTAATGTTCAGTAAAGTTATTTCCTTTTCTGTCTAGCAATCGCCTGATAAAGGATAGATTGCTTATCTAGGGAGTGTTCAGGTCGCCCATTTTATGCCTCGGAATTTAATTCACTTTGCAAAAAGGTGGACAAAAAGTATTTCAATTTGTTGTTTTTTACTTTCTAACGGATAAAATAATGGGAAACCGGCATAGATAATATAATATTTTTAGCACAGGCTTTTACTTATACTTTTGTTAATACAATAATAAAAATTGTTGCTGCAAAACTCTGTGAGGAATCTGCTGTCATATGATCGAAAGTTTGAGGCCCAAAATTAAAGCTGGATGTTGCATCTTGATAGCTATTGTTTATTTTCTACACAAAAACGTTATCAATAAATCTTTAATGGAAAAGGTTTCTATATAAGGATACTTGGCAATCTCGATATTGGTTTAGGATACTGTAACATTAGGACCCATGCGACGCAGAATTCGGGCTTAAACTTTTAGCCACAAAAAACTCGCATTTACTACGAGGTTGAACTGAAAAAAAGTTTTAATGTTACCATTTTGCAAAATGAAATGCAACAAAATATACTTTGGGGCATTCTGCACTGCTTTTTCAGTTGCTTAAGTGAAACTGTTATTCAGTGAGAGATTACAAAATGTTATTTTCAGAAGTGGATATCTAATAATGAATCATAAACACGTCTACGCTTTTATAACGGATAACAATAAAACCATTGCCCAAACGTAATCACAAATGGCAAATTAAACCGAGGCTCTCTGCAATATTAAATTTAAAGTAGAATTTTGCACGCTGCACCAGGTTGAGCTGCAATAGAACAGCTTTTGTTTTTAGGTCCCTGTGTGTTGATAATTGTAAATATTTCACAGCTGAAAAACACTTTTGCAGTTACACTTGCTTGCACTTTTTTGTATTCCTCGTTTGGCAATCAAATTAAGTAAATCTCGAGTATCAAAATTTCTAATTTGCGAGAAGAACTTGATGAGGAGACATGAATGTTGTAATGATTTGTTGCCTGATGACTTTTAAATATACAAACCACAAATCTGGAAAAGAAACCCCGACCCCAACAGATAAAAACTGGATCTAAGTTGAAAATCAAACATAGAACATTTGTTTTTCACATGTATACAGAAAGAACGTTCTTTGAGATTCTGCCCGCCATAGGTTAAAGGTTGACAAGGATGAATGAAAAAGATGTTGAACTGAAGATTTTTGAGTGGACAACTGCTTGTTTTTTTATGTAAAAGGGCTGTAGTCAAACTAATTGCTTCGTGCAACGTTTCAAGTTAGACTGAGAAGCAGCTGTAGAATATTTTGCTAATAGTTTTAGCAAAAACTGCAAAAGTTAGTCCGTGCAGGGTACATATATGTCATAAACATAATTCATCAACAGCTGATTAGCGGGTGGGTGGGATATGATAATTGTTGTGTGTCGAGCGATACATTCGCGAGCAAAATTTCTTTACACAGATAAAACTATTCAGGTTGAACAAAACAACATGACAAATTGATGTCAACGGTGAATTTATTCTAGAAAATATGTTTTCCATTCACGCCAATAGCTAAAGCAGGTGTACGCTCTTGATTCGAACAGCGCCGCATGTTTCTAAATAATGTCTTAAGTTTGCCGCTAAATACTTTAAATAAATACGCTAAATGCGTTCATCGTGATATTTACAACCTACTGTGCCAGACGATTTTAATTTCAGACCTCAACTTCCTTTAATTTTAAACTCCACAGGGGAGCGTTTCATATTATTCATACCGGCTAGAAGATTTTATTTATTTTCATAAACGTTTTTAGGAAGAATCTAGAGCGAACCGACCTTTGCTTTGTGCTAATGTTGTGATATTTTTGATTTTAAGCGCAAATATCCTTAAAGTTTATCCCTCTACTCGTCTTGCTGATGGTGATTGGCGGCATGAAGAGTTCAGATATACGAAGCCCCAACTTCCGTTTTAATTCGGGCTTGAAGCGTAACAAGCTGGCGCATGTGGTACATGATGAATAACCACAGCTTTTCGGCACTCTGAATTTGAATGCTAATTTCAAGAACAGATGACTTAGCAGGCTTTTTTTTTTACTTTCTTTTTTAATTACTTTGGGTTGTTTATCATATTACGCGTCTGTTTTTTGACATTCATGCTTCTCCGGTCTGAACTGAGATGTACAAGCATGTCGAAACTGAATCTTGTACTTTCAAAGCTGCTTTTTCTAAGAATGTAAAAACGATACCCAGTGTTTTCAATGCCTTTCTGCACATTTTTTCATGTTGAATTAATTTTAGGATTCCATTTAGTAGGATTGTCTATGTTCCGCTGACACTAGTGATCTGGGCAGGTCGTCGAAAAGACCTCGACAAACACACAAGTATTCAGCTAACACTTTCCAAATAACGTCTATTGTTTTTTTCTCAAAGTCAAGAACACTTAAGAGAAGCAATAAAGTGTCAACTTTCAAACTATTTATTGAAAACACACAAACATTAGGTAAGAAGACTCCTTGTTAAAACCCCATTTTATTCAGTCTCGTAACGAAACTGACTCCAATGTCTATTCATCCAAGTATTGCTCTACGAAGCCGAGAAATAGCTAAAGCCAAAGCTCAGTTGATCAAACTTGAAACAGTCTGACAATCGAAAGTTTAATCGGAAGTCTAGCCACACGCGTCTACAAAGGTCGGTACACTTTTTAATCTACACTGGCCCTGAAATCTTGATAAAGCCGAGTGACTACTTTTTAAAAAAGTTCAGTTTATTTAATACCGTCGTGTTAAAACTTGTTTTCCTTTAACCATAAAGTTTCAATATAAAATATAAAACAAATGTAGGTTAGGAAATTCAAATGATTCACTTATTTGCCTAGTAAAAAGTGACAGTTCTGTCCGTAGTCACATATGAAAATATAATTTTACTATTACCTCTGTAGATAAAACAGCCATATTTTTTTGAGAAAACATTGCAGAAAAGGAGGCTTATAGTTGAAGCTGTAATTCGTTGATGCACCAACTATAAATAGGCTAACTAACTATGGAGTGGTTCATTTCTCGATCTCAAAATTTAAGTAATTACATCAAAACGTGCAATGGGAAAGCAGAAATTGTGCGTGCTGCTCTTATCATTCGAATAAGAACTCAATAAAAAAGATAAAGATTTTTTTATTACCTTTGTACCATTCACAATTTGCCTGTAGCAATATCTTTTCAAACTCATGTTTAAAACTTGTGTTTCATAAAAAAACAAAGGTAGGATTCTGTCGTAAGTTTAACTTCTGGATTTATCTTTTGTACAATTATAAGATTACACTCTTTACACGAAATAAGGTGTTCTGTTGCAAATCTAAATCACTTAGCCTGGTTTTTGCCTTTTAAAAGCAATGATCTGATACAAGAAATTTGCGGTCAGTGACAAATGAACTCAAGCGGAAAATTGCCTCCCCTCTGACAAAGACAAAGAAGTCGGATCAGTTTGAGAGTTTAATTGAGAAGTTTAATTTTCGAAAGCCGTTTAGAAATGAATGCATGTCAAAGATGTCAAAACAACGTGTTCGTAGTATTCCATTCTGAAAGATTAAGTTGCATGTCTGAAGTTATTCAGAATTCAAGAATCAATTTCTAATAAAGCTCAAAGAATTTGATCAATGCCTTATAAACCAAGCCTTTACAAAAGCCTTTAATTAAACATAGCTCCTTAATTTAACGTTTCGGTGTCTAGGATGTAAAATAAGAAAAGAGGTGACATGATGTATTAAAGTTGAATCTAAAGTGTGTTTGCCGACACGTTTTGAAAAAGGCAGCTTATAAGTTCTTAATCTCGAACTGAAAGAAAAAGGAAGCTTTCCCGAATAAAGGTCAAATCAGTCATGGTCGCCCTTAGAAGGACAGTTGACCATTATGTAAAGTCTTTTTGAAAAACTAACACAAAACTTCTGGTGCTCAGTTTTGTAAATAAATAAATACTGCCGAGGAGAATTGATGATAAACAGGATTAAATCTTCAAATCGAGCGGCGGAAATTGACGGATGCTTAGAAGTGAATTCTTATTGCTTATGATTGCATCGTAAATGATTAACAGAAATATTTTTGTAATAAGCATTTGAATTGCACTTTGTGTGAAGTTTATTAGATATTGTCTGGGCCATATTTAAGGGCGCCGTTGGTTCGAAAATTTGTTTATATTTTGCAAAATCTTTTTTCTAATGAGTTGGAGTTTTTAAATTCACTACAGTCTTAGATAAGAACTGCTTTTGAACCGTTCTTTAGCTGAACATACTACAAACTGCCAAATGTTTCATGCGATGTGGTTCCCCAAAATCCACATTTTGTTTCAACACATAACGTCTCTCTTTCTTCGATAACTATTCCGTGCACAAATGGAATATAGAAAGAGATCAGACCGTAGAAAAACTAATTGTTAAAACTGCAATATCATTATTTAATTAGAAAACCAATTACCTTATTGTTCTACTGACGGCCTGGGTGTACATTCCTAACTTACCTGTTTTCCAGCTTTTATGTTGTGCCAATGCGTAAGATTGATTGCTCTTCTTTGGTTCTCATCGGCCTCCTTTATTTCTTGCTCTCGCAAAAATTCCAGGGCTGTTTTGAGTCCGTATCTAATATGCACAGTGCAGCCCTCCCATTTAAATTTTTCACGAGCATCGACGCGAGAGTTCGGCGTTTCGTTGCATGTACAGTCTGAATTGTTATCCTGAGAACATGCGGTTGCTACCGCATGAGCAATACCCGCTGACGTTATGGCACTAAAAAATGCTGCTTCCTTCGTTCCAGCTGCAAAAATGAGGCAATTCAAAGTATTTAGCCGAGCAACGCACAAAATCACATTGTCTGCCATTTTCTTAGTATTTTCTAATCTAGTATTCATTAAGTTACCGACAGAGATTTATGATGGAAATATACAGTATATATGACTACACTTTATTTGTTGCAAACACGGGATTAAAGTGATCGACAGTTTTCAATACTTATCAATTGGGTTTTCGCCATTAGTCTTGCTTTCATTATGGCTTGCGCACAGACGTCAGATTTAGTCTTTTTTGCCAATCGTTAGGATATGTGCCTGACTAGTATCTGGGGCCATTTGGAACCCAAAATTTATCGTCAAGTGTGCTTTGAAATACAGAATTCGTAAATACGTTCTGATACTAACTTTGGTTCTTTGCATTTCTATTCTGGCCATGCTAATAACATTGCAAGCAAATTAACAAAAGAACTAATTAAGTTGAAAACTGTTTTGCAGTAGCTTTGCGCAAAAAAGGGGTGAGAACTGTTGAGTTAAAAAAAAGGTTGATTTCAAGTTTGAAGTTCTGGTTCTAATTCTTTTCGTTATCGATAATTAAAGCCATACAGAGAAAGTAGGGAGGTAATAGCTATCCAGCTGTTAGATACTTATTGAGTCATCTGTCTACTCAATGCATCGACAAAAGCTGATATAAGTACCTTATGTTATAAATTTCCAATGCTTCTTACAAAACGGAAATCATCATAAGATGCCGAGACAAATCAGTCAATTGCTTCTGGGCTGCATTTTATACACTTTTGATGACTCCACCAAACCTGTGACGCAATTAATTTTTTCGACTTTAATCCGCTTCAAACCATACAGGGCTTGGTCGAAATAGAACCAACTTAAATCTCGAACATTTTCCTTTGGCTTGAGTTTCTATTGCTTCCAGTTTTACACCGCAAAAAAGAAAGAAAACACAAAAAGAGCCTCGCCGAGGACATCAAAGAAACGCACTGTTCTTTAAGGAGGACCCTCTTCCAAAAACTCGCCCCTTTAGAGCTTGTTTGAAACTTGTCCCTTAGTTTACTTACCTACTGCTCTGGATGCAAAGGATTTTTTGTTTGACAACGAAGTGCAGTTCCATCGGCTGTGTTGGAATTGAGCCTCGCATTCCTTGACGGCCATGCGAAACCCTTCGGTGATGGCCTTCATCGCGCTGGGTTTTCGGAAACATATATCTTGCTGTTTGGCAGACAAGCCTGGTATGTGCTTACAAATAGCTGGTATAATACCTGATGCTAATATCAGATCTTGCCTTTGCCTGAAAAGGTCAAGGGCTGCTTAAGTGCTTAAAGAATTGTCAAGTGAGCGAGTAAACACAAGAAGTAATAAAAGCAGGAGTTTAAAAGCATTACAGTACTCACGAGAATAAATGGGTCCCATCTGCACAAGAGGGTTTGAAGGAATCGTGCAAGGAAAGTACTATCACAACGACACTTAAAAACACAAACTCACGGGAGTACTGCATATCAGTCACCAGTGTTGTTCACCCATCAAATTGATGTTTTAAGACTTATCGCTTCAACGAGCTTCTTTAAATCTGTGTGGCCAAATGAGTCGGCCAATTTGATTGGCTAATTAAGATATTAATAAGGCCTCTAATTTGTTTTGCGAGTTCTTGCAATCGGACACAAATACCTGTGCCTTTTTTTACGTGGGTCGGAGGGCGAGTAATTAGTTTTCATCTGTTTATAGCACTGACAAAGGTGTTGCCCATCAAATCTGTATATTTGCAAATTTGGGGGACCAAGGAATTTAACTTTCCATTCTGATATCACAGTAGAGAGCGTTTAAAGAATTATGAGAACGATTAGGTGCAATTTACTTTAGCAGTTGCAATATATTATGGCAGTAAGTATTATTTATCACTAGAATAGAAACGTCTCTTATTGGTATTCGTAAAACAAACATAAATGTGAAAATGATTTGTTTGAATTGAAATTTAGCTTTGATGTGCCGACACACGTGATGTCGAATAAAAGACGCGACATAAAGTTGGACCGCCGCAGGGAAACCGCTCGCAAGTTCTTTACGACCAAACGACGACAAGCCTGGCATAAGTTCCTGGCTATTGTGCACACAAGGGTATCATATCTTAATTCAATGAGAAACGGAAGTAATAAACTCTTGTTCTTAGGCGTTACAAAGAAAGACAAGTGGTTTAAGTGGCGACAAATGAGAAACTCTTTAATATATCCTCAGCGGTTGTTTTCTTATGTGCTGATTTGAATCACCTTCTAATTAAGACGTTCTTGCTCAGTATCCAGTTGAAATTTCTCAGTGACCTATCGTGAAATAAACGGCAAGAATATCTGATCATATTTAAATCAAGATTTATTATAAATATTGTTGAAACTGTTTGCCTTAAACATGGCGCAGCGGAGGACGGTAAAGAAACTCTAACACGCCCATCAGTTAGCACGGGACGTGAACCACACAGGAAATATATTTTTCGACGTCATTTGTGACTAAAATTAAACGAAACCGCTTATTCAATTATCCCATGGAAATAATATTTTTGAATGCTAAGGTAAAACAAAATTTTTTGTCACAAGTATTCGCATTTTAATTACTTACAATAGAAGGGAAATTATGTTACATTTATAAAATGTGCGTCTTGTATCGAGGTCTAAGATTTTGCGGTCAAAGGATTCTATTAGGCCGCGGACTTACGCTAATTAAAAATGGCTTGTTTCTTCTTCTTTCTTGTGCTTTAGTTTATACCTAATAATAAAAATTAAACTACCATTTCTTCCACCAATTAAATTAGTTGATAGTTTAACAAAGGTTTTTGACCGTCTTAACACCTATCAGAGTCTATAAACGAGAAACCAACACTCATAGCAATAGCAAAAGCTAAAAGACCCTATGATATCATGAAAATTGCACAATAACGAGACCATAACTGTTTTCATTCACTTTAATTAAAAAGTGGGAGGAGAACAGTTAGGGAGATGTTTTCCCTTAGGGTTTTCAAAAGCGATTTCTTTGTGGCAAGTTACTGACTCGGCACTGGAATCTTGATGCGCCACGTGTGGTAGGTTAAGGAGCGAGATTAAATTTACAGAGCGAAGTCTGCTTAAAGTTAACAAAATTGACAAAGGGTTTTGTTATTTTCCTTTGAAACTGTCCAGATAAAAACCACGATTAAAGTATTTATTATTTTAAAAAGATATAAGGGTAGACGTAACCAAATTCTTTTGCTTAAATATTTTAATTGTTATAAGTTAAAATTTAACCTTCAGTGCCAGTTAATTTTCAAGATTTTCAAAATTCCTAACAATATTCCAAACATTTTCATATATCTTAATCAGTAAAAACAAGAAACATAACAAAATTGATACGAAAAACTGATCAACAGCTAATCCTCAACGTTCCTTTAAACATTTCTGGGTCTATTTTCGCGAAAAAACAATCAACTATTATTTTCGTTACTAACAGAAACATCCATACGCTTGTCCATCTCCGTTCAGTAGTTTTTCCTGTTTATGTTGTGGCAGCACTCGTGCGTGGCCACAAAAAAAAATTATTTTGTTGACTTCCGATGTTTATGCCGACTTGGAGGGTAAGTTTTCTCCCACTCTGGTTAACCGGCTAGGAGTGATGCTCTGATTGCTTCCCCCGAGGGGTATGTATTTGTAAATTCAGGCTGTTCAGAAGAGACCAATTATCCTGCATGCGTATTTATCACACATACTGGATGTTTCTGTAATGTTCTTTATGTAAACATATTTCATTTGCTGGCGTAGAATAATAATCTTATTACTATTTTTTGCCTTTAAAAACTATAGACGTTGATTCAGTCAATGACGAATCGAAGCTCAGCAGCTTTCGTGTCGGGCCATGGAATTTATTTTGATTCACACACAAAGTTTATTTTAACTTGATTTCTAAGAAAAGCACAGTAATATGCTTAAATTTCAGGTGTATTTTATAACTTTATTAAAGCACAGTAATATGCTTAAATTTCAGGTGTATTTTATAACTTTATTACTTAACATTATTGATACGATAAGTAACACTTATAGTATAACTTTAAACTAACCAAATGAACAAAGATTTATAAAAAGGTACATTAGAAAGAGACAAAGAATATGTCTTCACGTTATCATTAGAGCGCATGTGCAAAACTCGTTAAAATGACTTATCGTTTAGGTATTACTTTTGCCCATATTAACACATACTTTGCTAATGTTAAGTGTGTTCAGAATTCTTGAAAAAAATGTCAAAATCTTTAAGTTAAAGAGTGGTATGAACTCCGCAAGGAACAAGTCTTTATCTACTTTAAGAAATATCCTCTAGCACTTGAACGTGTCTACAGCATCAGCGCACGGAAAACCGCCAACTCGCTAACCGGTAATGCGTTCAACCACCCTCATCATATTAATCTTCTATCACACCGTTACAAACTTGAAACTAAGAATACTTGCACGAGAAAAAAGAACTTCAAAAGTGGATAAAAATGATGGTGACAAAAGAACCATATAGGTGATGTTTTGAATGAAAAACACACAAAAAACCTGATAGATTTTTTGATACCTTCAACAGGCACGTTTATGGAAAACAGGGAAGTTATTATTCTATAGCCTTCCTATAGCAGCATTATAGATCCCCTTTAATCCTATTAAATTGTTTACGTGTTGTAAAACGCGTAAACTGCCTTTGGCAAACATTTCCTTCTCTCGCAAACTTGTAAACTTCCTTTTGAATAGTTGGGAGGAAACCTAATTTAAAATTCCATTCCATCGCATTCAGTGTGTAAAAATGGCTAAAAACCTGAGTAGTTATTAAGAAGTAACAAAAAAGTAACATAAAGATAAAATTTATAAATACTAAAATAAAAACTGAACAAAAAATAAAATAAAATAAAATAGAAATATTAAATCAACGTTTTTCTATAGAAGCAGATGATTGCTTATATATAAGTCTGATGAAATGTGGTTAGGCTGTGATAGTTCGCAGTATCGCTTTTAACGATAACACGGTATCGTCCCCATTTGGAGTGGAATATTACATAATACTCACAGCTAGCGTGCCATATCATCAGGGTTGTTAAATGGATCAAATCACGTTCTTATTTTGAGCATTGTAACGAATTGAGATAAGAGATTTTTGGTAACATTACAAATCACGGATTTAGTTATGCACTAAGCACTAACGGAAACATGGCCTTAGTACATTTTATGTCGACAAATAATTGATAATTGTGTAATAATGAGTTTTCAAAAGTTATTTAACAGTATTTTACAATGTTCTGCATACAAACTGAAAAGCATATATTACCAAAAATCGCAGCATCACTGCACCGATCTTACATTCAAAGTTAGAATTTTAATCCAGTTCTTTGGAGTTAAAAGTCAAACTTGACGGTATAAGAGAAACTCTATATTATATTCCATAAAAGTTTTGCATTTGATGGCCTTGTGCAGATATTCATCGTTAAATAGTGTTTGACCTCATTTTTACTTTCCTAAAATTAAAACTGCATTAACTTGATTGTAATATTTCCATTGGTCGCTATCACATCCGTCTCAAAACGAATACCACGAAGCCAAACTTAATCATAAAGTTTATGTTGACAACTTTCAGACAACGAACTTAAGAAATTTTCACATATACGCGGCCAAAAACTTTCACAAGTTACCGTCTATTGAGAATTATCTTTGAATTTCCCATGCACTTCATTGACTCCAGATTGGTGGTTAATGACTACAACATATGATAGAGCCGCCAGCTATGAGTCTAGGTGAAGATATTTGTTAATTAAATAGGTATAAAAAATAAGCAATTGAAAATGCCCGATTTGACATTTATGACCTTGATGACAAAATTGACGCATTTTGCTAAAGTTCAGACAACTTTGAACTAGCCGGCTGGTCTTGCGTTATAAAGAAAAATATGTATTTTAAGTGTAATATTTACTAGTTCATCTGCTAAACACTTCAACCATCCTTAAGTAAACACAGGCATTGGCTTTTTATGCAGCGATACTATTATTTCGCTAAATTATCTTATCAACCCAGTTGTTACACCTTTTAAAGGTCCCAAAGTTCAGGTGTTTTTTGTTCTTTGTCAACCATTTGTAGGAAAGATCGAATGCTTGTCTATAAAGTTGTTTTAAACTGGTTTAGAGTTACTGGCACAGAACGTGTTTTCATACCTGCATTTTCTTATTCGTTATTTTTTTGTTAAGAAACATTTATTTTTTGCGTTTAATATAAATGAAAAGTTTTTTTCCTGAGCTCCAGCGTCGTGTTCCCTCATAGGTCTCACGACTAACCATTTGGTAATATAATTAACTACTGATATCTTTTACCCCTGGCATATGCTGAAAGAGCATGAAGTTGGCGCTCCTCTTAGAGTAACTGTTTATGGTTGCTGTATATCTCGATTTAAATTGTGCGTTTTGTCATGCCAATGTATTTTTTGGTTTCTTTACCCGGGCAATAGACCTCACTTCATGATGACGTCACAATAGCGTTTTCGTGCACAACAAACAAGGTTTGGTGGTGTAGCTTAATTGCTACGTGCAGCGTAATGAACATTCCAGTGAATAATCCTAAAAGAACAGACAGCCTTTATTGCTGCCTACATCAGACAGGAGTGGCGATCTTTTGTTGCTGCCCCACAAAACAAGAGTGGCGATCCTTTGTTGCTGCCCTACATCAGACAGGAGTGGCGATCCTTTGTTGCTCCCCTACATCAAACAGGAGTGGCGATCCTTTGTTGCTCCCCTACATCAGAGAGGAGTGGCGATCCTTTGTTGCTGCCCTGCATCAGAGAGGAGTGGCGATCCTTTGTTGTTGCCCTACATCAGACAGGAGTGGCGATCCTTTCTTGTTGCCCTACATCAGAGAGGAGTGGCAATCCTTTGTTGCTCCCCTACATCAAACAGGAGTGGCGATCCTTTGTTGCTGCCCTACATCAAACAGGAGTGGCGATCCTTTGTTGCTCCCCTACATCAAACAGGAGTGGCGATCCTTTGTTGTTGCCCTACATCAAAAAGGAGTGGCGATCCTTTGTTGCTCCCCTACATCAAACAGGAGTGGCGATCCGTTGTTGCTCCCCTAC
>JAODFW021115853.1:0-16222 GCA_027575235.2 Palythoa mutuki | reverse complement strand
AAGGGAAATAAACATATCGGATTTCCATCTTAAGTGATGTACAATACACACCGTGTTACATATAACTTTGCGACACCGCTTCAGTTTTCTACTAACTGAGCTATTTCAATATGCTTTTTACTATATTTTTATATTACTACTTTATTTTCAGCATGTTTTCTGGTCTTTAAAAAACACAGATGTTGGAAGCAGTGAAATTGCAGGTGCGTGTCTAGCAGAAGGCCCTGTATTGTAATGGTGCATTTTTTTGCTTGAAAGAAAATAGCTATCAAACGCTAAAGGTAATTGATTATTATAGAATTTATACGATATATATACTTATTTTAATTTTAACTGGACCCGTACTGCAACTATTTTCGAATCTGATACCTTTGGGTGGTAATAGTTTTGAATTTTTATCAACGAGAGCTTAAAGCCAAAGTGACTAGTAGTATTGTATCCAATCGAGCTCAAAAAGTTTAACGCAGCCCTTAGAAGATGCAATACTGACAAGCACTACTCTCTAGGTTGTAGGATTTACAAAAATACGTCATCGGTGATAAAGAAAAGAAAGTGTTTCGTTACTTGGTGTTAATCTTTTTGTAAAGTACAAATTTAGTTTTACGTACTAGGACTCGTTGTGTTCTATTCCTCTTCAAGTTCAAACTCAAAGTAAAAGAGCTGAAAAGGTGTCAGTAGCAAAGGAGGAGTTATCAATGAGAACATCAAACAATAAATTATTGTTGTTGATAAGTTACATCTTTGATAGGACCATCAAAATAACTTGAAGTTTTCCGGTCAGCCGACTATCCGTAATTTTTTGGCTGCCCTCCTAAAAGAATGTTCAGACATTGTCATGTTTTCGTCAACACACAATTCTTACCAAAATTGTTTGCGTTCAAACAATGCAAGTTTTGCATTTTCTGAAGCTTTTCAGTAACCGCAATGTTTTTAGCTGAACGACAGAAAGAACCAAAATATGGTTAATTTTCCTTTTATTTTGTTGTTTCTCGATTATACAGCATGTTAAGCAACTGTAAAACAGAAACGTCTACTTTAAGCCGTTTTCTTGATTAAAGTAACTTCATTTCATGAGTTATTATACTTTTGAGTCCGGGTATTATCAGAGGGAGAAAGAAACAACTGTTACTAATTCAAATTTATATACATGCTATTTTTTTTATAAGAAATAGTACTGAAATTAGGGCTAACGTTGAATTTTTCTGTTTTTGGAGATTTGTTCCATAAATTCTCTTGAAATATTCCGTATCGTTGCTGGTTATTCCAAACAGTGAATTAGACGATTTATATCATTTGAAAAAGACAGGTCATTATTGTATATCATCAAGCGCTAAACAATATTTTTGTCAGTGCATATAAGTTGTGTGTAATTTATGTACAACAGGGGTAATTTTGTAGTCAAGACGGGTGTTTTAAAGCGAAATACATATTTCTATGTACATAATACGTTCTTCCTAACAGCTGCTAATTTTGCCAAGACAACAAATGACGCCTTCCTTGTAAGGAAATAGTTATGTACAAGCTTCATTCAATAACCTTCATAAACAACAAGCTACAGATTCATGCATGTTAAGATAAAAAATGATAAGGCAATATTTAAACTCTATATTATTAGAGCAAACCTCTCTGTGGTTTCCTATCATCTATTTTTGATTGCTATTTATTCAATCAAGCCTGATTAGCAATAGAATTTATTTTATCTCTTAAAATGAAAACATAACAGAACCCTCTAAGGAATAGCTTTCATGTTGCTCTGACGAAGGGCTAACGCTCGAAACGTCAGCTTTTACAAATTCCCACGGCGATGATAATTCGTTTATCTACATTTCCTCAAGTTTGTATCTACTCGCCGACGCATTGAGTAGTTTTTTTTAAACTATTTACTGAGAGAATATATGCTGTCTCTTTAAATTTTATACATATATTAAAACACAACAGAATCCTATCAGGAATAGCTTTCGTTCAAATGTATGGAAGAATCCAGAAGGAATAATTCTGTGGTCGAGGTTTACTCAAATTGGAACTCCTTACAAGAACCAACGAATTTAATCTTGCTCAGAATATTATATCACCAATTTATACATTTTATAAGTCAGTTTTGTTCTCCAGGTCCAAGCAGTTCAAACTTCAAGATTGGGCGTACATCCGTTTACGTACTTGCATGTGATAAAAGGTGGTGACCTTACATGTACTTTACCAGTGGAACAAACCTCAAACCACTTCCTTCTTTACATTTGATTTTGAAAATTGTAAAATAAGTTTTAGTTTTACGCTTCACTTGACCTTGAAATTAAGATATAAAAAAAATGAGATATTTTTAATATCTATGTAACGAACAAGTCCTAATGAAAAAAATATCAACTGTCATTATTCGTTAATTAGAGCGAATGCCTTATGATCTTCTATAACAATTTGATCTACCCTTCTCTTCTAATGTTCTGTAGGCTGAACATTCAGATGTATAACGGTTTTAAGTTCCGTTCTACAAGCATTTATAGGAATTAAAGGAAAAAATTTTTCGAAACAGGTTTCATCAGTTTAAATAAGATCATATTTTAAAGATATAGAGCAATTTCAGTATAGAGTTTAAATAATGAAATGTTTGACATACATTATTCTGGTGACAGTAATTTATTGCAGAAGACGGATATCAACGAGCTGCCGGCTGTTGCAAAGATACCTGCCCATGCAGCGTTCAGCAGCGACCGAAGGTAGTGTCTTAGTAAACTTGTCTTAGTCCTAGTGTAGAAAGTCGAGCTCTTTATACAAAACTTGGCGGAGATCTAGAGTTGCTCTTGAAATCACGAAAGCGAGCTAAGAACAAGTTCAGTCTGAATCAACTGTTAATCAATGATTTCAGTGTCTTATCAGTAAATGAAATTCTAAAGGAAGAACAAGTTGTGAATGGTTGAGATTACGTTTCAACCAAAATGGTAAAATCAACTGCGACTAAAACACTACACTAGGTTACTGTACTTTTTACAATTACTTTTTTTGTATAAAAATTATAAAAAGGCAAGTGCTCTTCTTAGACTATATGTCGATCTTATACTCAATCTGCACAATTAGGTGTAGATCGGCTTTAGAGCTACCAGGTCAAACGAATGTTAAAATTCCTTCCGTAAAAGTAAGCGACAATCAAGGTTCCAGAAAGGTCAAGATGCACAATATATGGTCAATATAGAAAAATTAATTTAATTAGGTATTAGACTTGGCTTGTATTGCCTGCTAACATATTGGAGTTGAGTCTAATAAGCACATGACGAGTAGCCAGATATGCAGCCTAAATTTACAATTTGCTAATTGCGAAATTTTATCAACTAGGAAAAAGACAGTTTTTGGTGTCAAACTCTCGTGCCAATGATGAAACCCGGCGAAATATCATGTATATTTTACTTTCCGAAAGAAATTGGACAACTATAGCAATCTTAAATCAAGCGCAAGTAATAAAAACAATTAGCGGCCATGTGTTTAAAAGTTTACAAATTAATAAAGTATTTAACTTTACTAACTTTACTTGACATTTGATAAAATATCGCGGAGCGAGGATAGAAAGCGGCTCGGCTTTTGAAATAACTTGTTAACCATGATGGATGGATGACTGCGGAATTAAACAGGTCGGCAGGGACGTGTTTTTTGTTCTGGCCCCACGGCGGCGCCAAATCGTCCAAGCGTACACTGTGCAACTGTTTTCACCTTTTAGTTAGCTACTTAGTATTCATAGCTGGAAAGGAAACGGCTGGCGTTTTATTTAATGGAGCTTTACTCCAAAGTGTTTAGATCTGTAGTTTTGTTCAAAAACTGTATATAAGCTAATTAGTCTCTAATTTATTAGACTCGCCTGATTGGGCAGCTTCACAGTCACATTCCGTTCATATGTTTTATCAAAACCTACTTCCAATTCTGAACGAAAAGATATTTAAGTTATATCGAAAAAAAGGTTATTGTTGAAGTATGCAGAACCCGCTTGTCACCATGTCAATGCGTCAGAATACATTCCGTACATCTAATTCTAAAAGTATTGGTTCTTTGTGCAATTTTGTTGCCCTTTCCAGCACAAGTTAGTCAACAACATTTAGAGACTGTACTCTTATAAAGCACAAAATACAGAAATGATGTAAATTGATGTTCACAATTTTCTCACCTGAATGTTTGCTGCTACACGCGCCTCCCTCCTCCAATCAAGTGCAAATCAGTGCGTGCTCAGTAACTTGAAAATGAATGCAAATTCACAGTTGGTTAAATAACCTAATATCAAGGGAAATGGAGTCAAATTTGTCTCTCTTACTATTAACAGCTTAAGCAGAGTAGTTCCTGGAGTTTAAGGTAGTTTGTGAAAGATATCGCACGCGCTCTCTGCAGTACACTCCAGCCACCACCGGTTAGCGATGGATGCGCGGCTTGATAGCATCGTGCGCGCTGTATAATCATCACACTTACCATCGACATTTTTGTTTCTTACGATGAAATGATTAATGAGGTGCGTTGATACACCATGTAAAAAACCATCAATTTTACTTAAGTAGAATTGTTTAATGCTCTTGGTAAACATCATTAATTATCCAGTGTAATTAAAGTGTCTTAAAGCAGACGACACCAACATAATAGTGTAAGATCAATCTCTAGTAAAATTTATTAACCTAGAAATATGTTGTAAATTTTGTATAAATGTTTTGCATCAAGCCACTTACCAGATGCCGATATTAGATGTAGATAGTTGACCTTATAGTTTATAAAAAGTAAACTAAAGTTTCACAGTTATCCACTTGACTGCTAACCAGACATTTCAGTATCATTGATAAGTTTGTCGTAAGAAAATTACGATTTGGCAACAACTCATTGGACTGAAAGTAGCCGACTCAAACTACTATTTAAAGTAATATTGTCATTAATTTTGTCGACGTGTTCTAAATCATCAATTTACAATAATTTCCTGTGCTATTTTGTGTAGCCATCAATACAACGATTTCCAATGCCATTGAATATCATAAAATGACTGAGCACCGGAGGAAACAAACCAAAGGAACAAAAGAAAACATTTTCTCTTACTTCCTCAAAAAAAGAAATAGAAATTCAATTGCAAATTGCCTTAAAAGCATAACAACAATTTGAATTTGAGTTGTCATCAGCGACATGGGTTCAACTCGATTCCTCATTTTGTTTTCACAACCTCGTATGAAATATGAAGTGTTAGGAAATCCGCCGACACATTTCTTTGAAAATACAAATCCTTACATTAAAATGTTTACTAACTGAAATTCCAAATGTAGCTTTTTTAAAGTGCATAATGTGTATATTTTCAAGATATTCAGTATATACTAAACTTCGTTATCGGTGATGTATCTTTCCTATGCCACTTTGTTTGTAAGGTGTAAAACAAAATCGACGCCAGACTTTAATTAACACCTTAATATTTTCGGCTCTAATCGTTTCGTTTAAACGGGCGCCAGGAGTTTACTGAGGTCACGTTAAACGTGACGTAGCTATTGTTTCGTAGCCAATAGTGGCATGCTTTCTTTACTGCTCACTAAGCATGACAATAATGAGGGAGCTATATCTATCTGTGTTTCTTTTATTAGCGCGGTCAGTATGCTTCTTTGACTTGCTCAGTATCCGAGTCATCCGGAGAAATACTGACCTAGTGAACAATGGAATACTACTATCCTAGTCCAAGTCAGCTGTCCTCACAGCCGTGCTATAATCCTCCTTCAATGATGTATAACTGTGGAATGCGGCCATTCAATCCGTATCACTGTTACCTAGCTGATGCGGGCCAATCTTGTGCAGCAGTTTCTCCAAGGTCAAATGCGGCAGTATCTGACTTCACGCCTTCTCTAAACAATATACCTTATCCCTCAGTTAAAGATAGTTTAGAGACACTGGCTGCAATATCAAGCTCAATTGGTTCTTCTCAGATGCTTCAAAAACTTTCGGAAGGTAATCCTAGAGAAACTTCAACGTCAACTTTTCAAATGAACTCGAGCAAAGAACCAGCGCCGCCAAAAAAATCAAAGGAAAAGATACTTCAAGGTAAGCTGTCAAAAAACTAATTTATTTGTTTAAATAAATGAGTTCTTTGTCAAAATGAATGAAAACGTGTTATACAGAAGTATTCTGAATTTTCCTTTTTATATCCTTCATTTGTGGAACTCACAGATTATTTTTGGCTGAACCTTAAGTGCATCCTGAAAATTAGCTTCGTACAAGAAATTGTATTAGAAAGAAAGGAAACAATAGCCATGTTAAAAGAAATACTGCTCCTACTTTTAATGACTATGTCAGTCTGACCTGATCTAGGAAAAGTAAAATGTCCAATTTACATCAACACAAAAAATATTCTTATTTTGAGTCGCGGTAGTTTCAACACACCGTATAATGATAAACTTAACGATCGACAATTCCTGCCGGACTAGTTCTTCGCTCTAAAAATTCTGTTTGTGGTCAGGCAATAAATATTATCAATATTTATTCTATCTATTTACTTATATTTTAGTTGATAAAGAAGATGACGATGAAGAAGATGAAGTACCCTGGCATTTTAAACAGCCTTTCAAAAGCAGGCGTAGAATGGCATACAGCAGGAATCAGCTCCTGGAACTTGAAAAGGAGTTCCATTTTACACGATACCTTACAAAAGAGCGACGCTCTGAATTATCAAACCACTTGGATCTCTCTGAAAGACAGATAAAAATCTGGTTTCAAAATCGCCGGATGAAATGGAAAAAGGAAAACAAACCCGTAATACCGACAAGTAGAGGCATGAGACGGGGTTGTACCAGGTGACTGGCATGGAATGCCGGCTTTGCGAATTGGTTAGACACCCGGGCGCTTCGACAGAATACTGTATATAAATAATAATCATTCTATCAAAGACTTAATTTTCAAACTGTATATATCTCCTTCCTTTGAAAGTTCCTTAATGGAAGTACTAGACGATAAAGAATATGTTTGGTTTTGCAAATATTTGAGAAAAATCTGTACAATTTTTGTGTCGCTTTTGCGGGTCGATGAGTAATTACGTGTGAATGGTGTGTTAAGCAAAATGAAAAAAGATTATACTAGCTCTCTCAAATAATATAACAATTGTAAAGACATGGAGTGCATAAATATCTATATCTATATCAAGCTTTATTTCATTCAAAAAGAAATTAAAGTATTTATGTAAGGTTTACACTCGACTTGTTTTCTTACTGCTTTCTTCGGTCGCTATCAAAGACATGCAGCGACTGAGGATGGAATTAGAACAAAGCGAGCGACAAATCTTTCGGTTTACTTTAACCACGAATCCTCGATCTCGCCGATATAAGTAGGTAATGTGGAATCGCACTGAGCATCCCACTGGAAGTTTAGCTGAAATAAGCCAACTGTATTTTGTTGTTGGGCTTTTTCCAACAAATGTAAAAACAACGTTGTACTTTAAAGAAGCCGATCGTGTTCTGGCTTAGCACGCATTTTGACCCCAGATTCAATAGGCTTCCTTTTCATTTTCTGCCCAATAGCCAAATATCCTGTATAAAGAAACTCTTATAATAATCCTATTTTAAACAACTCTATTTTGGTCAGGCAAAACGTGAGTTTTTGTCTGACCGACAAGTACAATATAAATGCTAATTGAGAACGACTTGCTCTGTGCAGAGAATAAGCCCCGATATCTTCTTACTTTATTGAGTTAACAAGCTTGAACTAACATCTTGACGAGTACTCATGATAGATTACTTTGCTTCTGTGAAGTTCGTATTTACCTATGTTGTTCCTATGGGATTAGAGTTGAACATGTGTTTCTTCGAGCTTTCATTAATTTAGAAAACAAGATATTGTGCACTTTTAATATATTTTTTGGTTTTCTAGGTCAGTGCTTCACAATGGCCACTAAACGGCTTTTAGAATGGGATGAGCTTTGTTTGAATAGTTTAACGAGATTGATCTAATGAAATAGAGCGAATGTATACCCAAAGGCCAAAAAGATAAGTTTAGCTGCAAAAGATTCTAAATATAAATTCCGCGTCTCTTTTGGAAGAAGATAAAATCTTTTGAAGCTATTCGCGATGGTTGACAAAGTATGGCGGCCGTAAAGACAAAGTAACCAACCCTCATAGTTATTTGTTTCTCCGAGTCAATTGTCCTTTATTAAAGCTCATTTCTTTTGCAGTTTCTAGAGATAAAAGTAATATCGAATAAAATAACTTTCATACTTTGAACAAAAATATGATAATTTTTTTTGAAGAATTTTGGCACGCCTTCGGTTATTCTCTGAAGTTTACTTAACGGTCGAAATTCCAAGAGACTGATCATAATCTTAAGTTAACTGAAAATGCTTCAAAAGCACTTATAGCATCTTATCAAGCGTACAAAATATGAGTTTAACATTTCAACTCAATGTAAAAATCTTCAAATAAAGTTAATTTTTTAATAATTTGGAAATAAAGAACACAAAACAAAAATTTTCAAATAGCTCTGAATTTGGCACAATGTCTCGAGCTCGAACTCAAAGTTATTCATGTTT
Organism: Palythoa mutuki; assembly: GCA_027575235.2. Classification (NCBI taxonomy): domain Eukaryota; kingdom Metazoa; phylum Cnidaria; class Anthozoa; order Zoantharia; family Sphenopidae; genus Palythoa; species Palythoa mutuki. The sequence continues at coordinate 7,719 of JAODFW021115853.1, read as the reverse complement.
AAACCCTTTCAATTATCGAATCTTATTCATCCCTAATCCATAAAAAAGCTTTGGTTATTTCTAAAGCCGGTTTTAAACGAAACTTTAACAACAAACTGCCGTAATGAACTACAGATATTTCCTCCAGTCCTCGTTAACAACAAAGGTGAGAAGCCATGCAACCTTGACTGACTTATTCCGGTATCGTTTCTATAATTATATAGTATCTATGTAAAACCATGAAATTATAACGATTACAAACACTTTACGAAAGTTTAAACTCACTAATTTTGCAATTATTTTTTGTGATATATATGTTTTCTCATCTGATATTTAACTAACGACGATTGCCCGACTAGCATAACGTTGTACAGCTTCGTGTTCGAGCCAAACAAACAACACATTGAACAACCTATCTTCTCAAAATGCCTACTTTGGTCTAAGATTCGTTAACTGCCTCTTCTAAAAAAATTGTCAAAATAAATTTGTAACGGGCACTAATTCGTCTTTCACCAAAATTGCCCTCAAAGAGAAATTTCACCAAAGAGGTGCGAAAACTGTCACAGTGCTGCTGCTAACAAGACAGGACCGCCAACTGAAAACAAGGTTTACCAAACCGAAAAGTAAAGCAAGTTCTGTTTGGAACAAATGAGATACTTATTTGCATTTTATTTCCATATGACTTGTTCTTTGTTTTGAAAGGATTTAGATATCCTAGGTGCTTTGAAAGTAAAATGAACCACAAAACAACCTCGAACAACAAAAATGCTCACGCAGTGACTGCTTTAGGTTTATGTCGTCTGCGTGTGAGGAACTATTTTGATCTCTCTGACTACTTCAACAAATATTTACTTCTACAAATCAGGAAAATGCATATAACAAGGAGTTACTTTTTCACTCATCTAGCAAAATTTCAAGGCCTTTGTTCATTTCAATTCGAAACAACAAAATATTAATGTCAATCTAGGTTTTCGAAGTAGCGCGAAAGAAATAATTAGAACCCTCACCTTCTGAAGTTCCTTCGAAAAACCAAAGCCGTTTTAACACAAAGCTTACAAGTGTGCTTCTAAGAATGGCATTAAGAACTAAGACTGAAATCGACGAGAGCAAGCTTAATACACTCTGTTCAAGTGGTTTTCTTGAGACATAAGTCAATTAACTTCCATTAAGAGGTTGGAAATACAAGATTTCTGTTGGTTATGCTTTATTAAGCTAATTTGGCTTCTCTACTGGCAGAAGACATATTTTATGCTGCTTTAAATAAATTCGCTTCGTCTATCTTTTTAATTAAGAAAATATATATCTCAAGTTCACCATTTCGCCCCTCCCTAAAGCAGTTATTGCAGAACTTGGTCGCCTTTGTTTTAATACTAATGGCCGGTCAAGAAAAGTCGAAACCACAATGGACCAGTGAGCACAACTCGGCTTAAAATAGATTTCTTGTCTGTAAATTATAAGAATTAACTGCAAGAATCTAATTTCAAAACATTGTTTTTCAGCCAAAGTTGTACACGTTTTAAATAGACGATAACGGTTAAATACACACATACACAAGCATTTGGTACCTTGGGTTTGTCTCCAAAGCTATCCCCATAAAAGCATTTCCCGCATCACTCACGGACAAGCGCACCCGAACTTGTTTGCTATACAAATGAATTTTGCGTCTCACTGAGATATACAAAGTGCAAAACTGGCGCTGAAAAATAGAAGCGCATCATGCTGAAACAATTTTTTATTCTTTTTGAACCTAACCCCGTGAGGGCACGAGTTTATAAGCAGGAGTCAAACCATATTTTACTCATAGCACTTGTCAACGTGCATACCTGCTAAGATGGCAGTATTTCATACGGAAAGAATGCAAGCTGTCATGGCGCTATAGGGTTTCATTCTACTACCAGAGCTTATAATCCGAAAACTGAAGATTCCAACGCGAACGTTTTGCCAGTTTTTAGTGTTACTAACAATTACAGTAAATCTAGTTTTTTGATGCACACATTAGTAAACCTTTAGACATAGGGTGGAGATATGAATTATGCGTTGCGCGTGCTTGACAAATATTCGTTAAACTACAAGACAAAAGTTTATAAAACGGCTAATTCACCACTCTAGAGATTTATGTGATTATGTCATTACCAGAGATGGTACTAAATCACTTGATTGAAAATACCGACTTTTTAAATCAGTGAAGGAAAGAAACCTGTTCTTGTACTCAACTAAAGACAATAAGACTCAGTGCTATCCCACAGAAAACTGCATACGTGGAATCTAAGCACGAGTGATGAATCGCTTTTAGCTTAAAGCTTGAACCATTTTTGTCCCAGATATAGTTTTACAAAAAAGAATCTCAATGCAAAAAACATATAGGGCTGTAAAATTATAAATCATTTGGGATTTAATGTCTACGACAGCGTTCAATCAGTAATCAGGTCAAGGTTCGTCGGTTTCCTCTGGCGTACCGACCTTATCATACACACGCTTGTTTCAACTTGAATAAAGCTATTATATTTTTCCAAATTTCGTTTTCTCTACATCCATTAAGATCATCTATTGGCAACGTTAAGTGCTTAATTACACGGCAAAGTTTTCAAAGCAAACCTAAGTTAACAACGTGTTTTTGTTTGGAGACGTTTACTGCATGACAGGTGATTAAGCTAAGTTTAGCCCCCAACTTTGATTTATGATTTCTAAATGAATGTAAGTCACGGCGTGGTGAGAGCATAGAAACCATCCTCGTATTGTTCGCAGCAACACGGCCAGGGCTTTCAAACTTCTGCAAATGTTTTTCTATTTCTGAACCGTTATACGCAGTAAACAGGTTGCTAATGTTGTATAAACATGAGAGAACGCGCTATCCTACTAAGTGCATGGTGCTCATTTTGTATTTATTTTTGTTTCCAAATTTTTAAAAGGAAATGAAAGTTCTGGAACAATTTGTAAAGACCGTTGTGATTGTTGATTTCTGGAAAGATGTCACCCTTATGTGCGGTGAGTTCCACCATTATTTTATCTAAAGGTAGAAAGATCAACCGAACTTATTAAGTTCTTGTTAATAGGTTGTTTATAAGAAAACAAAAGCACCAGTTTGTTCATTATTGTTAAGCGTATGGCTATCGTTTTTTATTGAACTGTTACAAACAACTTCCAACTTTTCTTAACAGTTTCCATCACTCAGAAAGCAGGAGGTATCTCTGAAATTTATAATAAAAATAACGAAAATGGTTTTCTAAAAGTCTATTTATTTAATTGTACATTAAAAGCTCAAGTACTTAAACTGGATGATCTAAACATCAATATGAAGTACATGTTTTTTACCAAGAAAATAAAAAAAACAAAATCGACAATCTATCACATCCTAATCTTTGTTCACTACAAAATATTTTGGTCATACTTAACAACACATTTGGCACGTTTGTTTATCCGAGTTAAATATCCGAAAACGTGGCTGTCTAATGAGACCATTTCCACGAAAGGCTTCTGGCAAGAACAATGTTTTTTACATTTTGTTTAGATTTAGTGTTTTCTTTGGTATTTTGAAATTCTTATTTAAGGCAGAATACAAAGAATAATCAGCGAAATAATTTCAATCCGAGTTTTGAAGGTGTGTGGACTAAATGAAAATAATAGCCATTAATCGTATCTGTACAGCAACTGAAATCAAATTGATCAGATATAAGATAGTATGTTTTGTTGTGCAACTGAAATACAAAAATTCAGTTACTCTCCCTACAAACATATCTGTAATCAATCAGGAAACTGCTATTTGTAGTTGCGAACAACACCTTTGTGACACTTTGACACTTTGTTCTGCCATTATAATATTGTTAATACGACTAACAAACCGCACCTTTACATTAAGTACTAATAGAAATTGTTTTCTCTACTTCTGATTGAAAGGGTTTGTGACGTTATGTAAAGAATATTCCTTATGTTTTAACGAAATACTCTTGAATCTGTCTTAGTTTCCTGTAGGCTTCTGAATACTGTATAGGTTGTTGCAAGGAGGAGCCTTTATACCATTTTTCTAATAGGTATATGAAAGAGACCTTAAGTTTTTGTGCATATACGACCCCAAGGTATGTTCAGTCTAAGCGTTTCTTTTGGAAAGTAAGTTGCTTGGTTCTTCCCTTTTTTTAAGTTCTGTTCATTGTGAGAACGTATACACAAACAATCTGTTTATGAGCTCGGCCAACCTTTTACACTGGAGTGAAAGTCTATATTCAAAGTTACTTGATAAACTGAGACGTGCCTGCTAGCTCTCTTATGTTTTCTGAATATTAAAATATATAACTTAGCGTGCAATACGTCCACAAAATAATAAAACTGTGTTTCAGAAGTTCTGTTTAACTCTTTTGTGCGAGTAAGTAAATTTTAATTGTCCTCGGTTCACATTCTCAGCACTGTAACTAATAAAGGTGCCTTGTATAAAAGAAAACCTGAAATACGGTACAAGGATGCATGAGGAACACCATACGTGCTGATCATCAGTCAAAGGACTGTCCAATCAGTATATGTTTGAGGTTACGTTATACAGAAGGGCGTTGGTGCCCCTTAAGTATCATTTTTTAGTTGTCCACTTTCAATTGAAGTTGCCGGCGTATGTTAGTTACTAGAACAACGCTGAGAGCTTGCACCACTTGCTGAACTTCATTTGCGAATATTTAAATCTTAACTCAAATACTTTATCACGAAACGCACTTAGTAGATTCCCAAGAAGGACTAACGGTAAGAATGATATTGTATAAATATAATAGCTACAGTGAAACCTACAGAAACTAGTAAACTGTAAATTCACATTACGTTTAATATAGTTGTAGCGACGCATAGTCGTTTCATTGTGTGTAACAACAATTAGGAAAGACACACGAAAATGGTATTTCTTTATTGAAAAAGTTTAGAAACTTTTAAAAAATCTCTGCGGATTCAGCCGAATACTGAACAAGCGTGTCCTTGTTTAACGCCAAAGTTGACTCAGTTTTCCATCCTCCCGAGGTCAGTAAAACGAGTACCAGCTTCTGCTGGGGGCTAACTTGCAATGGATTATCTCCCGTTCAGGGGGACTGATGACTCTCATCTGCTTAAAACTACAGAAAAGCACCGGCTATAATGTGCCACTTAGGATCGTAAATGAATTTAGTTTATATCCAGAGCGATAAACGTACTTTTTCTCTTGTAATGATCACTGGTTGTTAGGAAAACACTTCTTTAGGAAACATTACTTATAAATAAAAGGTTTTAATCAATATAGTTGACGGTAGTTTTTTCCGTGACTCCAAAGTCACCAATAATCTCCGTTATTTCTTCAGCAGTCGAGACTTGTGAAAGTTGAGGCTGTCTAGCTGCCATTCCCATTCAAATTTTATCGCAGTTTTACAAATATCCAAACTTATCCGCGAGTGTTTGAGGTGCAATATTCTTGCAGCGCTCGTTTTATAAAGTTGATATAAAAAGCTATCAGTGAATGAATCAGAAATTTTGAAGTTACGTTTTGATGACTTACAATTAAAAGATGTAACCAAAATTAATCGGGTCAACAGCTAAAGAAACATTAATATATCGATAAACACCAAGACGAATCCAGAATTAATTAAAACAAGATAGATTTCTCGAGCCAAAGTCCAGTTGGAATAGTGTAAATAAATTCTTCCCGACGAGCGGAAGAGACTCGACAGCAACTAAAAAGTAGTTCCCAGTCTTTTCTTGAAAAGGGCGGTTTGACGGATGGAACCTAGTCACTACGGAGAGATACCTTTTGACGATTAGTGCTCTCTGTTTGAAAAAACTAAAGCACATTTCTTTTATCTGAATTTCGTAATTGCAGTTATTGTTTTTTTGGAAATTTTTCATGAAGAGAGAGATGCGAATAGTGAGATCGTCACACCGCTAAAAGGGTGTGATATAGTGAATAGTATCAGTCAGTAAATTCCTCATGCCCGGTATTCAGCAACGCTGTAGGAAGATTTTTAGTGTCTGCCGGGTGGCGCGAAGGACGTGCCATTTTCTCACCTTTTAACATCTCCTAAATGTATGCTTGTGTATATGTACAAAAAGTTTTGGCCGCTGAACGTCTTCCATGATTCGCTACGTTTAACAGTTAATTGACTTAATTGGTGATTAATCTCCCCACCGTTTACAGTAGCATGAAAACTTGACTCAAAGTAAGTTAAAATTAAGTTACCAAATATCACAGGTTTTTCACCTTGTCACCCAGTCCAGTAATATTTTCAGTGTACCTTAAGCTTGACGAGCTAGCACTATGAGATGTATCGTTTCAGAATTTCTTCTGTTTTGTTTTGTTTGATTATGTTTAATAGACTTTTTAGAATTGTAACAACTTAGATTATAGATAGTTTTTATTGTAATATAAATTTCTGAGTCCTTATTTTAGCAATTGACATGACAATTTCGAACTTGTTAAATTTTTTAAGGTTAAATTTTTAACATCAAAGATAAAAGTATCGATTAAATGTAGATGTAAGTATTTAAAATTTATTCTATCTTATCTTATACTAGTGTAGAGGTATTTCATGCATGATTGATGCGATCGAGTAAGAAATCTCACTCGACTGAAAAAAGGCAGTAAGTTATGAGCCCACATAATATTCTAAGCACTTGTATTTTTCAGTCAGTTTTTCACTGAGGAAAATCTGAAAATCATCGATAGCCCACATTTTGATCTACATTCCTTATTCCATGTTTTCTCGGTTTCAGTTTTTTAAAATTTAAGTTGACATAATTAATAGTAAAAACAAAATACAGATATTCTTAAAGCCATTGTCTAATACCCTCTACGTAAGTGCACATGCACGGAGACAATGTTGTATGCAGCTCCTAAAATTTGAAAATCACAATTACATTAACAAAACCAACACTTTGAATTCAAATACTAAGTAGCCTTTACAATAAGAAACTAAAAGATGACTTTTCTCGTTAGCCGGATTGCAAGGCTTGATTTTAAACAACGCACGTTGCTATATTCAACAAATCATTATCCATTAATTTGGGGCTGAATTTTCTTAAATATTTTCGGTATTTTAACCTCAAATATTTTTAAAATGTTCTTAATATAATCATACGTATTTCGGTGTACTCGCTCTTAATAAGAGCAACGACACTGTATGTTTTATATAAAAAATATATCTTTATATAAAATCTTAACTAGGAGCAATTATGACCGACGCTGCATGTATGTGTATGTATCAAAGAAGATAGGAGCTCGATATTTGATATTTGATGTACGAGTAGACAGAGCAAAAGAGTCCGGCAAAGTGTACTTGTACAAGTTTCCATGTATTTTACTATAGTTGCAAATAGTGTTGCACAATCGACGATTTGCCGACACTATGATTTTGTGCCTTAAGGTTACCGTATACCTTCAGGGGTGTTTTGCGTCAAAACAATACAGCGCATCTGTTTTAAACCGCAGATACCTAAACCCATATATCAAATTAAAGCTTATAGAGCTGGCTTTCGAGCTGTACTAAAAATTTTGAATTAAAATGAATCTTTAGATTTTTTATGTTCTCAAGAGATAAGCGACAAAATTGCCTTTCGAAAGTTACAAGTCCCAGCGATTATTGATATTTAATGATTAATCAATCCGCGAGTTTCCATACCGCAGTGCTAAAAAACGTGTCTGCGTTTTTTCATATTCAATTGCAGAGAGAAGTTATGGCGCTTTTTCGAAATAGGGTTAAAAAAAAGTCTAGAGACCGTACAAAAATTGCTCTAAAACAAAAAGTT
>JAODFW021114917.1:0-16227 GCA_027575235.2 Palythoa mutuki | reverse complement strand
TGTGGCTTATGATATCTAAATCTGGCTAAGAGTAAGAATTTTAATTGCTGCCACTGAGACCGACGTGATTCCGAGTTTCTTGGGTAAAAATTGTCATGTACATTGGAATATTTGTACTGATTTTATAAATTTGGTGCATTTTTAACGATTCTAAGGATGAGAATTTCCAAAATTTAACGGGGGAGCATGCCCCCGGACCCCGTAGAAAACGGCTCATGCCTTCGGCGCTCGCATGGCCAAATCGATATTCATACTGCCTCGGTTTAATTTTTTCCCTGGCTACGGGCCTGCTATAATCTCCGTCAACTAAAAATTAGATATATGCGTTAATAACAATGACTAGGCAAGAAATCCGCAGTAGGAAATCAATATATAGAGGATATTACACTCATATCTATGTAATATATACTTACAATTCTGTGTCTGGGTCTACGTCTTTATAAAGTCCTGACTGTCGTGTATTTTTTACTTTATGGCCGCAGTTGCCAGTTCTCTCAGTCTCTCTGTTCGAGATCGAGAAACCTTATAAAGTTATACTTATGTAAATAAGTTGGTCCCAAGAGTAAGTAACATTGTTCGTAACACACTTACCATAAGTTTGTATCCAGCTTCAGACGTTTTTAAGAACCTGTTATTAAAATTTTACTTTCAGATTCTGACAACTTACATACGTCTGCACCTAATCTAACAACCGAGGTAAGTCTTTTTTTCATAAAAACCGATTGCAGCGAACATAAAATATCACATTTTAAATAATGGTCCAAGTAAGAAGTACGCAGCCTTGCATTGTTCTGGGCGATTTCGCCCTTCCTACACGAGAATGTTTAGATTTTGAAACTGAGCATATTGTGTGCAACACGGTTTTGAAGAATAAAGTAATATGTCTTCTGTGTTACAATAAACTTTCTTAACCGTAAGACTGCAAAGCAAAAGCGAAGAAAACCAATGATAACAATAATGGTAGCACCAGTTATAACTTATTATATTTTGGTTTTTGCAATATAGCTAGAATTACTTTGGCATTAAACCTGGTTATAAAAACCCTAGATATGAAATCGCACGTTTCGGCCCTAGCTTTTCCCGATTATGCTCCATTGTGGGTAAACAAAGCCTTGATCGAGCTAAGTTCTGCAACGGCAATGAAAATTAAGGTGACAATAACATTGACAATGACAATGCCTGTGGCAGTGATAGTGATAATGACAGTGATTATGATAGTGACAGTTATAGTGACAATGACAATGCTTGTGACAGTGATAGTGATAATGACAGTGATTATGATAGTGACAGTTATAGTGACAATGACAATGCCTGTGACAGTGATAGTGATAATGACAGTGATTATGACAGTGACAGTGACAGTGCCTGTGACAGTGATAGTGATAATGACAGTGATTATGACAGTGACAGTGACAGTGATAGTGATAGTGATCATGACAGTGATAGTGATAATGACAGGGCCTGTGACAGTGATAGTTATAATGACAGTGATTATGACAGTGGCAATGACAATGACAGCGACAGTGATAGTGATTATGACAGTGATTATGACAGTGATAGTGACAGTGACAGTTACAATGACAATGACAATGCCTGTGATAGTGATAGTGATAGTGATAGTGATAGTGATTGTGATAATGACTATGATTATGACAGTGACATTGACAGTGACAATGCCTGTGACAGAAATAGTGATAATGACAGTGATTATGACCACGACAGTGACAGTGCCTGTGACAGTGATAGTGAATGTGTTAATGACAGTGATTATGACAGTGAAATTGGCATTGACAGTGACAATGACAATGCCTGTGACAGTGATAGTGATAATGACAGTGCCTGTGACAGTGATAGTGATTGTGATAATGGTAGTGATTATGACAGTGACATTGACAGTGACAATGCCTGTGACAGTAATAGTGATAATGACAGTGATTATGATAGTGACAGTGACAGTGCCTGTGACAGTGATAGTGAATGTGATAATGACAGTGATTATGACAGTGAAATTGACATTGACAGTGACAATGCCTGTGACAGTGATAGTGACAGTGATTTTGACAATGCCTGTGACAGTTACAGTAACAGTGACAATGCCTGTGACAATGACAATGACAATGACAATGACAGTGATAGTGATAGTGATAGTTATAATGACAGTGACAATGCCTGTGATAATGACAATGACAGTGATAGTTATAATGACAGTGACAGTGCCTGTGACAGTGCTAGTGAATGTGATAATGACAGTGATTATGACAGTGAAATTGACATTGACAGTGATAATGACAATGACAATGCCTGTGACAGTGATAGTGATAATGACAGTGCCTGTGACAGTGATAGTGATTGTGATAATTATAGTGATAATGATAGCGATAGTGATATGATAGTGATAGTGACAGTGGCAAAATCATTGGCAATAACAATGATAATGACAAAGACCGTGACAGTAACAGTGTCAATGACAACGACAATGATAACGACAATGGAAATGACAATGATAAATTTAGGTGTATTAGTAGCTCTATCGGGACACTTTTTCTCTTATAAATCCCTCGGAGTCAAACACCCAATACGAGATCAATAAATCTCAGTCTTCATGCAATACGTGATTACTTGATGCTACGGTTTACTGATTTCTTAACTTTAACACCGTAAATAGTAAAATGAAACTGACGTTACGGACTGCAGTCCTTCGTGGCAGTCGAGTGTGTGTGAGATAAGTTATGCTACGGTTGTAGTTTTGTGAACCATTATTTGAGGTACAAATCGTGACATTTACGACAACCTAACTTCCCACGAAACATGATGTTTTTAAATTCAGGCAGCATCGTCCACAGAGGCAAGTTCAGTGCTTGGTACATTGAAAGAGAGCACGGCGCGGCCTACTGAAGCTCTTCAAACTTTACAACCAACTTGGTCAACTACAGATCAAGGTTAGTCCGGTTGGGTGTATTACAATAATTCTATACTTACATTAATTAATTTTGTAAACATAATCTGCCTAGACTAGCTTTAGCTACTTGCAGGTTGAATATGTTTTTGTAAATTTTGTTCAGTGTTAATAAATTATTAGTGATTGTTAAGTTATTTTGTGATTGTTCTGTGAAAAGTTCCTCGAGAAAAGTGCTCAATGAAGATGTTATTATTGTTACTATCATTGTCACTGTCATTATCATTATTGGTCTTATTATCTTCATCTTCGTCTTCATTTCCCCCATTGTAATCTTCATCGTCCTCCTCTTTATAATCGTCTTGTTCGATTAGTGCAGTCAAGACATGCTTGTCAAAGCAAAACTTAATCACAAATCATTATAATCGTCTTCATCTTCATCGTTATAATCGTCTTCATCTTCATCATTATTATTGTCTTCATCTTTATCGTTATAATCGTCTTCGTCTTCCTCATTATAATCGTCTTCATCTTCATCATTATAATCGTCTTCATCATTATAATCATCTTCCTCATTATAATCGTCTTCATCTTTATCATTATAATCGTCTTCGTCTTCATTATTATAATCGTCTTCGTCTTTCTCATTATAATCGTCTTCATCATTATAATCGTCTTCGTCTTCATCATTATGATCGTCTTTATCTTCATCATTATAATCGTCTTCATCTTCATCATTATATTCGTCATCATCTTCATTATTATAATCGTCTTTATCTTCATCATTATAATCGTCTTCATCATTATAATCGTCTTCCTCATTATATTCGTCTTCATCTTTATCAATATAATCGTCTTCGTCTTCATTATTATAGTCTTCGTCTTTCTCATTATAATCGTCTTCATCTTCATGTGATTGTGACTGTGACTTTGACTGTGGCTGTGACTGTGACTGTGACTGTGATTGTGATTGTGACTTTGACTCTGACTGTTGCTGTGACTTTGACTGTGGCTGTGACTGTGACTGTGACTTTGACTGTGGCTATGACTGTGATTTGTGATTGTGATTTTGACTTTGACTGCTGCTGTGACTTTGACTGTGACTGTGGCTGTGACTGTGAGTGTGATTCTGATTGTGACTGTGACTGTGACCTTGACTTTGTCTGTGGCTGTGACTGTGACTTTGACTGTTGCTGTGACCTTGACTGTGACTGTGGCTGTGACTGTGAGTGTGATTCTGATTGTAACTGTGACTGTGACTTTGACTGTGATTGTGACTGTGACTGTGACTTTGACTTTCACTGTGGGTGTGACTGTGACTGTGATTCTGATTGTGACTGTTGCTGTGACTTTGACTGTGGCTGTGACTGTGACGGTGACTTTGACTTTGACTGTGAGTGTGACTGTGATTGTGATTGTGACTGTGACTGTGACTTTGACTTTCACTGTGGGTGTGACTGTGATTCTGATTGTGACTGTTACTGTGACTTTGACTTTGACTGTTGCTCTGACTTTGACTGTGGCTGTGACTGTGACGGTGACGGTGACTTTGACTTTGACTGTGAGTGTGAGTGTGACTGTGATTGTGATTGTGACTGTGACTTTGACTATTGCTTTGACTTTGACTGTTGCTGTGACTGTGACTGTGGCTGATACTGTGGTTGTTACTTTGACTTTGACTGTGGGTGTGACTGTGACTGTGATTGTGACTGTGACTTTGACTGTTGCTGTGACTTTGACTGTGACTGTGGCTGTGACTGTGACTGGGACTGTGACTGTAACTCTGATCGACTTTGACTGTGGCTATGATTGTGATTGTGACTTTGACTTTGACTGTTGCTGTGACTTTGACTGTGACTGTTGCTGTGACTGTGACTGTGACTGTGATTCTGATTGTGACTGTGACTGTGACATTGACTTTGACTATGGGTGTGACTGTGTCTGTGACTGTGATTGTGATTGTGACTGTGACATTGACTTTGACTGTGGGTGTGACTGTGTCCGTGACTGTGACTGTGATTGTGATTGTGACTGTGACTTTGACTTTGACTGTGGGTGTGACTGTGACTGGTACTGTGATTGTGTTTGTGACTGTGACTGTGACTTTGACTTTGACTGTTGCTGTGACTTTGACTGTGACTGTGTCTGTGACTGTGATTGTGATTGTGACTGTGACATTGACTTTGACTGTGGGTGTGACTGTGACTGGTACTGTGATTCTGATTGTGACTGTGACTGTGACTTTGACTTTGACTGTTGCTGTGACTTTGACTGTGGGTGTCACTGTGTCTGTGACTGTAACTGTGATTGTGATTGTGACTGTGACTTTGACTTTGACTGTTGCTGTGACTGTGGCTGATACACTGACTGTGAATTTGACTTTGACTGTGGGTGTGACTGTGACTGTGATTGTGACTGTGACTTTGACTGTTGCTGTGACTTTGACTGAGACTGTGGCTGTGGCTGTGACTGTGACTATAAATGTGACTGTGACTGTGACTTTGACTGTTGCTGTGACTGTGACTGTGACTTTGACTGTGACTGTGACCATGACCGTGACCAGGAAAATTACTGTAGAGAAAGAAAAACAACGCTAACATAATAATTGTTATGATTTGTACCGCGGTTATATGCAATGGACAAAGCTAACATAGATAACAAAAATTATAACACTTACCATTAGTTTGTATTCAGCTTCAGATGTTTTTAAGAAGCTGTTATTAAATATTTTACTTCCAGATTCTGCCTTACCTACGTTCTCGCCTTATCTGACAACCGAGGTAAGTCTCTTTTTTCTTATAAACCGATTACAGCGAGCATGAAACTATCACACTTCAATAATGGCCCATAGTAAGAAGTACGCAGCAGAGAAGAATGCAGAGCAAAAGCGAAGAAAATCAATAATAACAATAATGGTGTCACTGTGATAATGATAGTGATATAGTGATAGTGATAGCGTTACTCATAATGATAATGATAATGATAATGATAGTGATAGTGATAATGAGAATGGCGAAACATACAAAACATTTTATCACGACGTTTCGGTGTCTTCATGACGCCATTGCCAAGTGAAATGGTTATACAAGTGGATAACTTACAAAACCAATCTGAATTAACATTAATGAAAATATAATAATAGCTATTGTTAGTAAAGTTATTATTATGTGAAGAGCCTAGCCTTGATGGAATCTGATTATACATTGAGAGAGGGCGACTTTTCTCTGATTAACAACATTTCATAAATCAGACACTCAAACTTGCTGTTACATTTTCTTAAAATCTTAAAGATTTACTAACAGTAGCTATGGTTACATTTTCATTTCTATTAATTCAGATTGGTTTTGTAAGTTATCCACTTGTATAACCATTTCACTTGACAATGGCGTCATGAAGACACCGAAACGTCGTGATAAAAAAAAATCAATAATTGGTTTTGTATCTTTCGCCTTTATAGTATTATGCTTTTCAAAGATACTGATATTGATATTGATATTGATAGTGATAGTGATACTGATAATGATAATGATATCGATAGTGATAGTGGTAGTGACAGTGACAGTGATAGTGATAGTGGTAGTGACAGTGATAGTGATAGTGGTAGTGGTAGTGGTAGTGACAGTGATAGTGATACTGATAGTGACAGTGATAATGATAGTGATAGTGATAGTGGTAGTGACAGTGATAGTGATAGTGATAGTGGTAGTGACAGTGATAGTGATAGTGGTAGTGGTAGTGGTAGTGACAGTGATAGTGATAGTGATAGTGGTAGTGGTAGTGGTAGTGACAGTGATAATGATAATGATACTGATAGTGACAGTGATAATGATAGTGATAGTGATAGTGGTAGTGATAGTGATAGTGGTAGTGATAGTAATAATGATACTGATAGCGACAGTGACAATGATAGTGATAGTGATAGTGATAGTGGTAGTGACAGTGATAGTGATAGTGATAGTGATAGTGGTAGTGACAGTGATAATGACAGTGATAATGACAGTGATAATGATACTGATAGCGACAGTGATAGTAGTAAACTGCTTTATTCGCATGGTAATACTAGAACTATTACATTGCTAAAGCCTTTGTTTTAACATTGATAAAAATAGAACAAAAACAATAACAAAACAATAGCAAAACAGAAGTAGAATCGTAAAGTCTGAACAATGAGTAAGTTTAAACAATTAGCCTTCATAGACTCAAAATCAAAATGTTTTTTTGCAACTCTACTAGAAATGTTTGTAATTACATTGCTGCTAATGCTGTAAATAAAGCTGATGTGTTCAGGGTTTCAGTTAACTTTTTAGGGGTATGGCTAAAGAATTTAAGCTGCGGCTAAAACATTTGTCATTATATAAAGCCCCGGCTAATTTTTACTGTGAACACACATGTCCCCCTCAATTGTCCTGGTGAAATCCTGTGAAGCTATGGTGAATATTCCTGAAAAGTCAAGAGTGCACGGGCAAAATTTGCTGTTCGCCGGCCTTTAACTGAAACCCAGTGTGTTGGCCAATTTAACTCTTTGTTCTGGCACATTGACCATCTAAATGCAAGTTACTGAAGTCTTATAAATTATTGTTTCTTGCAGAGACTTGCCAGAACTTTCAGAATGGTGTTGAAAATGTATAAAAACATTAGCTTGCTCTGTTCACCTTTTTTGGCTATATCTACTCAAAATCAGACATCCTATCATTTACTAAATACCATCTGTAGAAAATGCCCCAGTAGAAGTCAAAAATAAAATTGCTGGGGAAAATGGCAAAAATAGCATTTCTTACCTTACATGTAAATACCAATTGCCTCTTGCAAGTCAAAACCTTGACCTTTTACAAATGTTTTACTCATGTCAAATCACATGATTCCATATCTGTCTTGTGATTGGCTCATCCAAGTATGCACATTGTATTACATTTTGCTCAGCTGAGATTTTTTCAATATAGTTACAATACCTCGCATGGCTCTATGCCCTGCCAGCTCCCGAGTCTAGAGTCATCACTCGGCTGGCCCGTTGGCAATAGGAAGTTTGAAAGATGATCAATTCCTTGTTTCTTATTACCAGTTTAGTTATATTATTTTGTTTGAGGTATGTAAGAGGAAGTTAAAAGCAGTTCTTGTTGTTCTTCTCTTCAGTGCATTTTTATGAAAAACAAAGTTTAAATAAGAGCTGGTGGTATGTTTTTTGATGTACAGTATGTATTTACTAATTTTTGTGCTTTCCAATTTTCTTCGTTTAAGATTTCTTAAGAAGCAAGAAAGCAGCAACAGGGCAGATTCCCATTTCTAAAAAGGCAAGCTCCATGAGCCCAATGTCATCACCAGGCAGTCAGTCCTTCTCTCCACAATTCGGGTCACCAACATGCCCTTTGTCTAAAACAATGCCAGCAAGTAAAAACAGAGCGATAAGTGACCCTCCAGAACCAAGAATTCAAATGGTTGAATACAGTGGAGCAAGAAAACAGTCAGTTCCTCTTGTTCAAAGTTACAAACAATATTCATCTTCTCCTGCTCTCGGCACTGAGAAATTTATCCAACAAGAGTACAACAGAGCACCACCACCAAGGCCAGTTTCTGCTACTCCAAATTATGATTTAGTTCCACCACGGAGAGATTTTGACCACCGCTACTCAGATTATGATATTCCACCTCCATTAGTTAATGGAAGAAATAGTTGTGAGGTGTACGATGTTGTTCCACCTCCCAAGCCAGATCTCGGACATTCTTCATATTCTGACTCCGATATCTATAATGATGTACCACCTCCAAGACCTGCCTCTGATGGTGATTCATATGGTATTCCTTCTATAGCGACACATCGACTGTCTTATGGTCCCCAGGAGGTTTATGATATGGTTCCCCCACCACGACCAGCATCTGGTGATAGTGACTCGTGGTCAAAATCTGAAAGTTATGACATTGTGCCAGCTCCAAGACGCTCATCGCAGGAAAGACTGTCACCAGGTGATCCTCAAGAAATGTATGATGTGGTACCAAGTCAAAAGAGAGCTCCCAATAGACTTACATCACCTCGACACAGACCTACATCACAGGAAATGTATGACGAAGTCCCAATGCCACGTCCATCTCATAAGTTTCACCGACAATTGTCACAAGAACATTACAGTCTTGTACCAGCACCTAAGTGCCCAGTTTCATCAAATATGGCAAATGGAAGTTTGAACTCTTTATTTTCGAGTCAGTGTTCAGTTCTGTCTGAAAATACGCAGGGAGACAGAGACTCAGGGTTATATGATGTCCCTCCTGGATCTTCGGATTATGACATACCACCAAGTAGAAGTGACGAGGATATCTACAATGTCCCTCCTAGCCATAAAGATGAAATTTATGATGTGCCACCAAGTGGTAGGGGTGATGATATTTATGATGTCCCCCCTGGTTGTCAAGGAAATGATATTTATGATGTCCCCCCTGGTTGTCAAGGAAATGATATTTATGATGT
This sequence comes from Palythoa mutuki, assembly GCA_027575235.2. NCBI lineage: Eukaryota > Metazoa > Cnidaria > Anthozoa > Zoantharia > Sphenopidae > Palythoa > Palythoa mutuki. The sequence continues at coordinate 6,874 of JAODFW021114917.1, read as the reverse complement.
CCCCCCTGGCAGCCAAGGAAATGAAATTTATGATGTTCCGCCAGGTAATCATGGAAATGATATTTATGACGTGCCATCAAGCCAAACAGAAATATATGATGTTCCACCCTCAAATAATGGTAAGATTTATAAAAACTAGTCATAATCATAGATCAGTGAAGTGCATGTGATATGTTTTGGAACTGTGCAAGTCCAGTGGTTTAGACCTACTGTACAATCAAAACTAAGGGTGCTTGTACCAGTAATCTTTATAAAAATTATTAGTGAATACTTTAATTAATTTCTTTTTCATTTATCCTTGCAGTCTATTGTGTTAGACTTACTTTATAAATCATTATAAACATTGTAGTTTTGCACAGTGACTGCAAAAACATAATTTCATGCCCAAACAGAATGTTGTTCAAAATTATGCACTGCAAGAAAGTGGTGCTGATAAAGAATAAAGTGACATCTAGAGTTTGATTCTTGCTTGGCACATACTCTAAATTAAATCTTTCTTGGACAACATGTTTTTTTTATCTTTATTACTTACTTCTTGAATGCTGAAGATGGTAAAGACAAATTTCAATAGATTTTTTGATCAGCAATCAACCCAAACGATTATTGCAGGTCCACTCGAATGTTTTAGGGGTCAAAGTGACGACGAACATGCAAAATCTTGCTCAAATTAAAATTTACCCTTGAGTCCTACATGCTAAATTTCCACACTGCCAGATAACAAGTTTTTACAGTGAATAACTGAATTTGTCTGCAAGCACTCTGCCAGCACCTGATCTTTCAACACAGGAGAAAGCTTCAAGTTCAGTTCCAGTTTAAAATCAATTAGGGTTCTAGTGTTTCTTAGTTGAGCAGGAAGCTTGTTCCAAAATTTAGGGGCAGACAAAGAAAAAACCCAAACTGTACAGGTATGATCAGTATGAGTAATTATTTTTATGTGATTTTTCCGCAGATATCTATAATTATCCCCCAAGCTCTTCGGGCCCTCCTAAAGTTAATCGCAGTATCAAACCACCACCAGTTATTGACAGGTCATGCAAACCCAAATCAGGCCAAATAGACCATTCATATGCTAACATGCCACCCCCTGTTATGAGAGACTTAAAGCCAGCATTAGAACCAGGTGTGTTGCCTCATTCATATGAGAATTTCCCAGGAAAAAAACCACGTTTGCGTAAAGCTGATTCCATGCCAGTAACACCGCCCCGACCACCCAAGCCTTCAAATGTAGGTCTTGCCCAATCAATACAACAAGAAACTCTTCTGGATACTGACTATTGCCAAATGGTACCATTGCGCTCAGAGAACACGAGGTGCTACAGTCTGACAAAGAAAATAGTAAGAGAAGATACTTATGAAGACATGGGGGCTCCGCCTCCTGAACTGAGACGTGAATCAGGCTATAGTGATTCAACATCATCGTCTGACCATGATGATGATAATAACACGCAGTACGTCAATCTTGAAACACCCCAGCAGTTAGCAGGTCCTCCTGCTCTTCCACCGGTTAGTAGCTGTTATACTTAAATTGTATTAATGATAATGATTTACCAGTAATAATAATAATAATAGTAATAATAATAAGGATCCATATGACATACATACAATATTACTGTCTCATAATAATAATGATAATAATAATGATAATGGTAATAATAATAATGATGATGATGATTCTTGATTAAAAGTTGCTTTGAAAAGCATAATACTATAAAGGTGAAAGATACAAAACGAATTACTGATTTTTTATCACGACGTTTTTGTGTCTTCATGACGCTATTGTCAAGTAAATGATTATACAAGTGGATAACTTACAAAACCAATCTGAATTAACAGCTTTAAGATTTTAAGAAAATGCAACAGCAAGTTTGAGTGTCTGATTATTTTATGAAGTGTTGTTAATCAGAGAAAAGTCACCCTCTCTCAATGTACTATCAGATTCCATCAAAGCTAAGCTCATCACATAATAATAACTTTACTAACAACAGCTATTTTTATATTTTCATTTATGTAAATTCAGATTGGTTTTGTAAGTTATCCACTTGTATAATCATTTCACTTGACAATGGCATCATGAAGACACTGAAACGTCGTGATAAAAAATCAGTAATTCGTTTTGTATCTTTCACCTTAATAATAATGATAATAACAGCTTTATTATAGTATTTCTTTAAGGTTACCCTATACCTTCAGGGGTGTTTTGTGTCAAAACGATACAGTGCATCTGTCTTGTTTGTTTTCCCTAAAGCTTACACAGTAGCTTCTTTAAAATATAAAGAACAAAAAGGTGTCTGCATTTTTTGGTTTTTTGACAAACTTTTTGTTTTAGAGCAATTTTTGTACAGTCTCTCGCCTTTTTCTAAACCCTAATTTAAAAAAAACGCCATAACTTTTCTCTGCGATTGAATATGGAAAAATGCTGACACGTTTTTTGAGCACTTTTGGGTCTGGAAACTGGAGGATCAGTTAAATCATTAAATATCAATAATCCCTTGGATTTGTAACTTTGAAAGGCAATTTTGTCTTTTGTTTTTAGAGAACGTGAAAAATCTAACAATTCATTTTAATTCAAAATTTTTAGTATAGTTCGAAAGCCAACTCTATAAGCTTTAATTTGATATATGGGTTTAGGTAACTATAGTTTAAAACAAACACACTGTATCATTTTCATGTGAAGCATCCCAGAAGGTATACGGTCACCTTAAAAATGGCTCTTCATCTATTAACAGTAGAAGTACAAAGGAATTTTTAAATTTAAGATTAATGTGGACAAATAAACAGCCTACAAATCATAAAAATAATTAATGCCTCAAAAGGAATATAGGAACCCAAATTTGTGGTGCGCTGATGATAATTATTGAAACCCAGCTAGCACCCTGCAACATTATTTTGACAGAGTTAATTGCTTTGTTAAAAACAATCCCTTTTATAACATAACAGAAACTGGATTTGATGATCTTTCCAGTAACTAAAACTGGGCAGAGAATTTGGCTTAACTAAAAATAAGACTAAGAAATTGGACAACAGCTCTTTAACTTTCAGTCTTGTTATATTTATCCAGGGGGGACTAAGGAACAGAAAGCGTGATATTGAATATGCTGAAGTAACAGTTGCCGGTGGACAGATGAACAAAGCCCCAGCTATACCACATCGACCGGGTCCAAACCCCAACTACACAACAATTGATGTGGATTTATCCAGGGGTCTCCAACAGACCCGAAATGAAAAGGCCCAGGGAACAGTTGATTCATAACCTACAGACACAAGTGGCATTTGTTTGCTCCCCCCTATAAACTAATTCAAATTTATATGTTCTGATCAGTGGTTAATTTTGGCGCAGAGCATTGGGGATTGTGTGCCACTCAGTCAGAATGGATTTTTCAATTTACAGACCAGCGGTGGATCAATCCTTTATTAGAATTGTATATATTTTACTGAAATATCCCAAAATAGGAAGAAATGTGACATACTGACTTCAAACGTTTTACCAGGGAAGCATAGCTATTCATGCTCCCATGAATTGATCCTTAAGATCATAATAATTTTACCAGTCTGGTTCCCCTCAAATTCCCCTTTTGAAATTCTAGATCCATTTCTACTAATGGCTCTATTTTAGACAAATGCGAAAATCGAATTGAAATCGAACTGCTTCTCATACCAGAGTATGTATATAGCATCAAAAAAAATCCCATTATTCCCAATTTCCCCATCTTGACATTATTCAATAAACTGCAATGCAGAATTTTTGCACTCTTACGTAATTGTATTTTAGTACTAAGCTCGGTCCATTTTTATGAAATTAGGTGATATTTTTGAAGTTAATGAAATTACTAAACAAATGATTTCAAGACTAGAAACAAAGTCCTGTACAGAAAAATATATAATCAAGGTTGCTTGACTTTTGACCAAAATACTGCAAACACTTTTAAAATTATGTGAGTAGATGGTATCAGTTGTCGTAGTGGTATTTTTGTAGCAAACAAAATACACGGAACTGTTAAGACAAGTTTTGTAGCAATTATGTTAATGAGTATTTTGTAGCTTTTGTGACTTAGCAGTTACAGGAATGGAAACCATTAATTTTAAAACTTACATTTTAAAGGTCAAAATTGCAAGGTTTTGTATGTTTTGAAGGTAGGCAATAAATTTAATAAGGATACCTTTTGTTGAATAGTTTTTACTATATTTGTTGAAATGAAGCAATAGAGTTTACACGTTCGCGGGTATAAATAACAGGGTTGCCACGGTCCTTGAAAATCCTGGAAAGTTCTGGAATCGGGGGAAAAATTTTCCAGGCCCTGGAAAGTCCTTGAATTTGGATTGTGGTCCTTGAAAATCCTGGAATGAGCAAAAATTTTCTTTCTTAACTTCCAAAAAAATAAAAATAAACTGTTTGTTAAAATATTTTTGATGTGACAACATCCTAAAACAAAAACCGCAACTCTTGGAGACTTGATTTTTGTCCAAAAACAAATCTTCTGAAGCTTTTTAATATAACTGTTGAACTGATTCTTGAAAAAATGTGTAAAGCATTCACGTTTTATTTGATTGAGAATGTTCTGGATTTGCTTGAAAAAGTCCTGGAAAAGTCCTTGAATTTCACATTCAGTGAACCATGAAATTTGTTTTGGGCCCTGCTTAGTAGAAATTTTCTTTCTTCCTTTCTCCCTCTCTCCGATGTTGTGGCGATCATTTTGCATTCCGATTAAACGCTTTTTACGCGGGATGCCTGTGGCATACCGCGTTATAAATTCGGTTCGATCGACGCTCAAGTTGGACAAAACGTGATAGTAATTTTACTGGAGCTTACAGCGTCCATGATTGGCTCTTTGTGCTTATTGGGAACTACAGGCCGCGTCACACAGTTTTTACTGAAACTAACAGCGTTTTTGATTGGCTCTTGGGGAACGAAGCCACGTGAAAATGTTGTCACAGCAAGTGCTTAGTTAGAGTTGGACAGCATGCTAGAGACTTCCATTTTTTGAGGTAAGAAATCTATTGAAAATCTACATAAATCTAGTTTGCATTTGTGTATTTAGCTGTGAATTTGCTTTTGATTCGACATTTGCTGCATTGCAGCCTGTTGGCGAGGAGCTCATATCGAACCAGCATGTTCGTTCTGACATCAAGTCAAAGGCAAAAAGAACCAGCGAGTTCATTTATCGAACCACCGAGTTCATTTATCGAACCAGTGAGTTCATTTATCGAACCAGAGTTCATTTATCGAACCAGTGAGTTTATTTATAGCCTGCGTCGCAGACACTCTATACCTCCGGTATAGTCAGTCTGCGTATTAGTGCACAACATGCCGTTTGAGTTGCAAGGATATATGTATTCGCTTTTCATTGGCTCATTTTATAAACGTTTCATACACGCTTAATGATTGGTCCAGCGACACGTGTCACTTGCATGCTAATTCAGAATTTATTTTCTTCGGTCGCTTGTATATTAAGCTGTATATTTGTGAATCAAATTTGCATTGAATGGAGTTTTTATTATGTCTGATTCGCCAGTTTAATGTTGTTTATGTATTAGAAGAATTGACAAAAAACATGAGCGAGCGCTCTTGCAAAAGAGGAGAAAGGATTTCAACACGTTTGCAGAAATCGAAAGCCTTGGCTTACAACTACCGATAGAAAGCAGATATATTTGTAGGCAGTGCGTTGGAAAACTCCGAAAACGACACAGACTTCTTGAAGAGAAAGACAAAATAGAACGTGAATTGATGGCTAACACATGTACAGATTCAGATTGTACAAAGAGATCAGCCGGAGATCCGAGCACAGATGTTCCGGCAACGAAAATGCTAAGAGTGGGTGAATTTCCCAAGCAGACATCGACCCCTTTGCATGGAAACGTATCGGCGACTTGCTGGCCAGTTTCTCCAGTGCAGACAACCAGGGAACAATCCACTGATTATTCTTGCAAGTTATGCTCGCGATCACTTTTGGAAAAGTATGACCGAATATTGATTGAAAAGGGAACAAAACAATTTAATGCTATGGCAGAAATCACAACTCTCCCGTACAGTTTGCAAGTGAACATGATCAAATATTGCTGCAGAAAGCGCTTCAACAAACTAAAAAGGCGGTATAGCGTTGAGAAAGAGGCTCTTAATATATAACTGGAATTGAAAAAGGTGATTCAACCACCCCAAGAGGCTAGAAAGAAAGTCATCATTACAATTACTGCAAAATGGCCTTCGTCTGAATTGAAGAAAGACCTACCAGATGACCTTTCGACTTTAGGAAAGATGCTTATTCGAGGCACATATAAACAGATTGCAGATGCTGCCTGGAAGAACGATAAGATAAAAGAAGAGCTTATTAAACTCGTTTGCAAAGAAGTAGAACGAGAGTGCACGCATCTGTGTTCAAAGAAGAACCCTAGTTGCCTAAGAAAAACAAGCAAGGAAGATATGTTGTCTTTCTCAATCGAGAACTTGGTTTTGGAGTTGGAGAACAGAACACCACTTTTACACTCCGTGCGTTCAGCTGCAAGCACCAACCCAAGAAGTCGGACAAAAGCAGTCACTCCGACTGCAAAATTTGGTGCCGTTGGGATGGCTGCTTATTTATGTCTCAGAAACAGATCTCACTATATGATAGCTGTGCAGTTTCTGATAACTAATTTTTTGTAAAGCAAAGAAGCCCCCACCCAGTGGAAGTGCAAGAAAAAACCCGACAAAGCGTACCCAATGGCTGCTTGAAAAATTGCAGTTTTTGACACCTCATGTGGCAACTCGGGCATCAATTTCAAATATTGATTTGGTAAGTAGGTACGCATTGAAAAAGTTGAGGCAGTGCTTTTTTCAATGCTGAATCAGCAAAAACTCCAGCATCTCCTGCTCTTCCAGCTGCCCCAACATCAACATAAA